>OZ026553.1:2737478-2839978 GCA_964020155.1 Chondrilla cf. caribensis
AAGTGGATGGTAAATAGACTTCGAGTTGGATTCTTGATTTGCCATACTATTTCCTTATTTGCAGGGTGTTGCTCTTCACTGAAGACATCTAAGGTGTGGACTCTAATTCTGGTTAATTTTGAGCTGTTGTAAGTAACAACCAATGGAAATTGCTGGAAGTGAAGAGGTCTTTCATCTCTTATTGCTGCTGTAATAGTCTCATCTTCACAAGGAGGGGGGGGTATCGGGAATATGGTTGGTAATGAAAAAAAACGTTTACTCTGGTGCCTGACATTCCTAAGATTGGAGAAGACAAAAATCAGTAACTATCATACAAGAATTCATACTAGTAGTCATTGAACGATATTTTTTATCATAATTAAATATCATGTGTACCTTTTGGGGTTAGTCATAATATCAGTGTCATTAGTTCCTTCGTTTTCTGCATTCACAATATCCTTGTATTTTTCAACCAACCACCTTGGAGGTGGGGAGCAACTTCTCCTTTTCAACACTGCTGGGGTTCGATTGAACATCCTGACAGAGTTACAAATCCTACGTTAAGAAAAAAAACACATTACGCACGATCTTAGTGATATACGACTCATGCACGTAGGAATTCATGTTGGAATATGCACACTTACTCTTTGCCTTTGAAGAATCCTTTCTCTTCGTCGAAGTAATAGTAATACTGGACATTATTTGTAGCGGCAGTAGGAGCTCGCCTAAACTGCGCTGCGATGGGTAAGCAACGGACAGTTCTGATACTCGTGAGCACGGACAACCAAAGAACGAAAATATACATTGGTGAAAATCGAGGTAGCAATTCCATTTTGGAAACAGATGTATTATATCTCTGGACTCGACTATTAACACTCTCAAACAAATTTCTATGATTCATCGTTCGTCTTCAGCTACTTTTATAGGCTTAAAGGGGTGACGTCAACATTATCAGTCTATTATAGTTTGCTAGAAAGTCCTTAAGAGGCGCCGAGGGGCGGAAAAGGGAAGCGGCGGTTTAGCCCATGCGAGTAGCGATTCTGTAATACCAAATGGCAGATTACATCATACTAATAATATGATAAAAAATAATGATCAATGATATAACTGCTCAAAAAGCAATGATAACGGGAATAATATTATGGAAATCAATAAAATAATAGTACAGAGTACTGGTGATTACTATAGGATTTAGACATTATAAAGGATGATAAAGGGTTCAGCTCACACCTGAGCGCGTGACCACCGGTCCCACCGATGAAATGCTACTGCCGAGAATCTTGCCAATGATATTCAGTGATTCAGATTTGTAATTGCTAAGTGTACGGAGGATCAAATTACGTAATATTCCCAAATCTGACAGTTAGATAAACACTATTACTAGTATTTTTTGCAAGGACATGATACGATTGCATGTCTCCCGACCGGTCACGGCAAATCGCCGCGATCTTCGAATGTATCGCGTGTTGTCATACGTTCAACAAAAGATTGCAAACGAAGGAAGGAGTACCAACATAGCATTCAGCCCTAGTTGTATCTCCGCTTTTATCTCTGATAAACTAACGAGTGAAAAGATTTCGTGAACGTAGTTTGCCTGCTGTGCGTTTATAAAGTGGTCGGAGACGTTGATGTTGACGATGAACGAGACAAAGACCTATCTTCTGACAAAGAACCTATGAACCTACGTGTTATTTGTTAATTGGCATGTGTGAACCGATCACTACTTGGGCTATGGCTAGACCGTCCTTTCCCTTTTCCACCCCTCGACACCTCTTAGGGATAGTCTAGCTAGCTAGACTACGTTAACATGTGTAGATGGCGACTGACTTCACAGGCGTACCTAGTAGGGAGATTATATTGGTGGCAAGCATGCATTTCAAATGAGTCTCGTAGTTCCAAACTGCGTCATAATTCAATTTTGCAATTGATTCCAAAGTCGGCAGTCCATAATCTTATACAAATACAGTGGAACCTCTCTATAAAGGACACTTTGGGATCTTAATTCTAGTCCTTATTACAGAGGTTTCCTCAATTCAGAGGTCACTTAATACACTACAGGACTAGACTGGGACACAGAATGGTGTCCTTATCACAGAGGTTTCCACATTTCAGAGGTTTCTAATAGAGAGGTCCCACTGTATTACTACTTTCCTTACTGTGTTAATTTTCCAAATCTGAAAACAGCTAGCTTATATTGGGTTAAATGTCCTTTTGTAACTTGTAGTTGTGTAACAAGATACACACATACCTAACACACTAGTGTAAGACTGAGCTTGACACATAGGACACATGGATACACTGATTATCCGATATATGTGATTTCAAGCAAGTACTCCAAAGCATACCATACATGTACGGTAGACCTGACAATTAAGACCACCTATAAGACTATATGTATAATGCACTTACATTGATGTCAATTGTGGCACTTTCCTTGCATGGTGTCAATAATGGTCTTTATTCTGATGTTGAAATAATGTATAGAATAAATTTTAAGATAAGCTAGGAGTTTGATAATAGAACATGCATATGAGTGGACACTATACTATCATAATAATATAATACGATGTACTGCTTTATACCCATATTATATTTGCAGGCTTATGAAATACGTAAACGCATATACTTGACAAGTAATCCATTCATTCAATAATCATCATTTCTGTCCTTATCTACATTTCCATTCACTTTTGTCCTTTATTCCATTGGACGAAATATAGCATGTACTGCAATCTCAATCCGACGTGTATACACTGGAATCACCATATGCTAGTCAAAGACAATAGGTAGGCAGGTGATTGCATGTCTGAATTGCCAGAGGCGGCTCTTTGGCAGATATGACAATCACCTGTGTATACAGGTATAGGCATGAATGACACAACATGTGCTTACACAGGATGTTATACAATAAGCAGCTGTAATGATTCTCGCTCATCATATGAATATGATTGCTGAGCAACATAGAATAATCTCGCATTCATGGCATCTATTTGAACATGTGACAATCACCAGACATGTATAGTAACCAGTACAGGCTTTAGCTCTGTACTATAATGCTTACCTTGCATACTCGCAGCACTTACATAATACATACATATGTACATGTGCAGCACTGTTAATACAGAATACCTATGGGGTTATGTGACTATACAGTAGATCTATACAGTATATAGAGAGTTACTGTATATAATTTCACCAATCTGGTTAAGGAACACCTGTACAAACTGTATGCTACACTATTATTCAGTATACACTTCAGTACTATGCCGTGCATTAATTTTTATACAATAGCTCAAAATGGTGCTACGTATGAATACTACTAGCTCAAAACTACTAGTATAGTTACTTAGCTTGGTTGTAACCTTTATCGAGGTCTTTTTGCTTCCCTGTACATGACATCACACTAAATGTACAATTTCATGATAGACGTAATGTTAATGTACGTATAGTATGTATTTTATAGAGTGTAGAATCAGTTATCTGAACAATCCGGTTATTGGGACACCCTTACAATCCATCTCATCCCCAAGGGACAAGTGATGTCCTATACTGTAGCCTTATAGACAAAACACTACCATTATCCAATTCTCACCAACATTAGGTACATAGCCACTTGGACGTCCACTTCAAATATTCCTACGATCATAGAGAGCATCTGATCTGTACCAGTAAATATGATACATAATATACATTCCATCATGTTGGATCTATTATCATGTACTTTCTGTATATATTATGTCTACTTGCTAACTGATTTGGGCCACAGATAATGCTATATACGTACTTACATGTACTGTAATGACAGAGTACCTATAGAATTAGACCAAACCAATAACATAAACAGCTAATGCATACATTGTGAATATCTGTTATCAATAATTTACTCGTTTGGCATATACATTTGTTTCAATTTTAAAATTGTGTACTGCATTATTAGTACGACCATTCACAATCAATTTGCCATTACAGTAATGTTGTGGGAGGCTTGGTATGAAGTGCATATGAGGGATGCGGGTTATCAGTTTTCACCAAATATGGGTATGTGTATATCATAATACTGCACAACGTGATACCCATTGAGATGTATGTATAAACTTGGAACGTTTACATGCCTATGCATACATATATAGGTACATACATATCTATGTAACAGGATGTCACGACTCTCAAATATCAGTCTGTACAGATGATACAGCTAGTTTCACATGCACAACAAGGGCTTTATGTAGTATAGTATGTCATTAAAAGACCTCTGGAATAGATGTCCAGGATTAAAAGGGAAACTACTATAATACTCATAAGGACAAAAATACAACCCAAAGATGTCCTTAATAGTGAGGTTCCACTATACAGGGAAGTGTCCAATAAAACATGAATGTGTAGGTGTGCATAGCCCATTTGACACCTGCTGTGTCTACAGGATGTAGACTCACAGAGTGCCTTTGATGGGCTCCAGATCTGCATGGGATGTGTAATCATCCACAATAGTTGCATTATTAACATCACGTTGAACACCGATTGTCAGTGTGTGTCATAAATCAACGGAAACATGTACTTTAATTTGTAATTGGAGATGTGTCAGGAAAGACTCCTTACACTCTATTGTTAGGTGCATAATATGAATTTTGTTGTGCTTGTCAGTGGCTCATAGTATAATTTATAATAGAAAATTTGCAAAAATGCTGGAATACCATTATTAATTTACTATGTGATGAATTTATAATAGTTATTGTTTAAATTTACTTCCATAATGTAGATTGTTTGAATTAAGCACTATTTTCAATATTGAACAGTCCCATATTAATTTCGTCTTGCGACGACATTCGTTGGCTTCGCATCACAAGAACAAAGTCTTTCAATTTTCCTGCGGAACGGATTTTCCGATTAATATTCTGTAAAGTCGGCGATTCGCAGTCTACGTTGGGGACATCGAAATGCACAGCCATTGTGACGTCCATGTTGGCAGACATTTAATGGCTATAATTAGTAACAATACGCATCGTCTATGCAATACGTAATAGGTTTTGAAAAGATGGCCTTTCGTCCGAAGTTCTTTGTGAACGTTTTTTATTGATATCGATCCGTTCTTCTCTTCTTCCAATTACAAGAATTGTAAAAGCTCAGATGAGTCGCTTAATATTGCTAATTACTGCTTTAACCGTGAGGTAAGCTTATTGTCAGCCATCAGCAGCACTAGATGTTTGCAAACGGAAGAATTAAAATAAATCTTGTAATTGTAATAAGGGAAATATAGACAACTTATCAGTATGTTATTATTATTGACCAGTGATATTGTAGTAAACCCTGGTCCTCTTGATGTCTGTCCTATAATATGTCTTCAAATATTATATATAGTTGTAGAACACCACAGGGCTGTACTGTGTGATGTCTGTTCCAAATGGTATCATGCAAAGTGTGTTGATAAATCTGTTGAACATTATGAAAGTCTTCACGATGATTTCGATTGATTATGTAAATTTTACAAAAAGGTCTGGTAATTTGAACTGTTTTATACTATCAGAAACTACTCAGATATAAAAAATGCTTTAATTTGTATGATCCTGAATGAAAATCAGATGTTAACTTTCTTTATCAAAACGAAGAAAAACAATATTTGAAGGACACTCGTATTATGCCTATGTTGATCTCCAAACAGAAGTTGCAGTATTTTATGTAAGTTCATCATAAGTCTAAGTTCATTAGTTCATAGTTTATTAACCAGGACTAATTAGATCATCTGTAAGTTGATTCATAGTTCAGAAGATCATATGGCAGAGTCAAATTCTCACCCAGATTCTGATCAAAACAAATGGAATTAAACTTGCAATCAAGACCAAACACAATGTATTAATACATCACAAATGCAATTAAACACAACACAAAATCAAACACTACACGTCATACAGTGCACTGCTACACAACATGAGTTGCAAACTCAACGAAACCAAGCACAAGTGCAGACACATCCACAAGTTCATACACAAGATGCAAATACCAATGAGTATGGCCATGATTATGATGTATAAAACAATCACACAATGTGTAAATTCCAGCAACAGCAATATAAATGGAAGCAATCCCACTGTATTGTTTGCCATGAAATGTGGCCATCACTTTCCAATAACACTAAAACCTACTTATGAATGTTTGAAATGTGTCCGTAATACCCTTTGAAAAGGTTCTCCTGGTCCAAGCAAATGACATGAACCCTGGTTCAGTACCTCAATGCTTGCAAGGTTTAATGCAAATTGTGCCAAATTAATGTTAATAATCTAAACATTCATCACGTATGTCCACAAAAACACAGGTGGTCAACGTAAGTAAGAGTTACAGCTCATCTGCAGATACATGTTGGCCAGAATTGCATGCATTACTGCCACATGACACCACAAATTCAAAACATCCCATGAGAATATATACTAGACAGAATGGCATTGGTACAGATTTGAATATCAATCTCATGTTAGCACTCTTGCACATGAATATGCTAAACTAAACAGTGACCCAGGTCTTAGTGATTTAATCAAAAAAGCAGCATTGGCATGGAAAGTACAGTCATATGGACAGTGATTCAAACATTTTTCCAGCATTAGTAGACCAAATAATAAATAAAAGTGATGCAGGGAAGCAAACTGTTATTGAATAGTGTCATTGGCTGATGACAACATTTAACAAGTGCATACCATCAGAAAACTGGCACACACACACATCTGGCATGACATATACCGCCATTTTCTGTTTAGCGAGGTCCTGAATTACATTCATACCTAGTTATTATAGTAATTTATATTACGAGCAGAAAGATGGCCGATTTCGATAATTATGTGGAGAATTTGAAATTTGGCTAGAAATCGAGCGCAAAGGCTTCGCCGAACATAATATCTCAGTGCAGCGAAGGTACTACTACTTTTAAATGTGTCGAATTACTTGTTTGTTTTCTTTCAAAAAAAAAAAAAAAAAAAAAAAAAAAAAAAATGGCGGCTATGACGGCTGGTAATCCCTTGACGCAAACTAAGATCGCGAAAATCAAGCCGAAGCAATCCGAAATCAAGCCGAAACAAGTTGATTGGTCAAGAATTGACGATTTGATAGCAACCGAAGTTCGTATATTTCATCAAAGATTAGCAGACCCCAAGGATTCGATCGATGACATTGAGAGATCGTTGACAGTCATGCTGTGTTCTGTACTGGCTAAAGAAGGCCTCATTGAGCAACCGAATATCAGGAAACCCAGGAGGCGCAGAGAAACTCCCATTGAGGATCTAACACGAACCCTAAAGAATACCAAGAATGCCTCAAGACACCTCGCGACGACGAATAATCGTGAGTTCATGGCTCTAGTCAGGGCGCATAACAAGGCTCATGTGCTTGCTAGAAAACAAAACAGGTCCAGAGACCGCTGTTACAATGAAAGTAAATTCAGAAGTAACCCTTTCGAGTTTTCAAAAAGAATCTGCTCACAACCAGCCTCCAATGTTAAGCCTAGCTTTTCATCAAACCAATGCCTGGACTTCTTTCGTTCAGAGTACAGTGCAGACAATTGTCACTACCAGTTTTTACCAAACTGGGTAGAAAAATATTTTGAGAGCCACATTACCAACACCTCGCAGGAATTTAACATGGAAGTAATAACACCTCAGCTAGTTAAAAAGGTCTTGAGAAAATGCTCCTCCAAATCCACGCCTGGCGCAAATGGTCTGGCCTATAGCCACCTCAAGCATTTACCTTCAGTGCATCATGTTTTGGCTACACTTTATACAAATATTCTTCTGTCCAACCCCGTGTGCCCAAAATCGTGGTGTGTTGGAAAAATAATCCTCATTCATAAGAGAGGCGACTGCTCTAACCCCAGACACTTTCGACCAATAGCCATGACCTCTGTGATTGGGAAATTATTCCATCGGATATTGGCGGAGAGGTTGGAGCACTTCTTGCTACAGAATGAAATTGTCAACCCAGAAATTCAGAAAGGGTTCATTTCTGGTATCAGTGGTTCCTTTGAACACTCTTTTATGCTGTCCGGAATCATCGAAAATGCCAAAGCCTCTGGTAACCCCCTGTACATCAGTCTCCTGGATCTAAGTAACGCATTTGGCTCAATCTCCCACACTCTTATCAAGGATATCATCCAAGTTGTGGGTTTACCTTCCAACCTGATCTCGTATCTCGTAGATGCCTACTCCAAACTGTCGGGTTTTGTCCACACTAGGGAATGGGATACAGATTTCTTCCCTCTAAAACGTGGTATATTTCAGGGAGATCCCCTATCCCCTCGACTATTTCTGCTGCTGTTCACACCTGTTATAGGCCTCATCGAAGATAGAAAGGACCTGGGATACCAACCTAAAATTTCCATCCCGGACTCTGAGGGCCTTCCATTTGAGGGTTCACATATCTATCTATTGTGGGATGAAGATGAATCAGATGAGCCCAAGGGTTGGTATAGATGTCAGGTGGGACCTTACTCAATTGAAGGTCAATGCCATATTCAATATCCGGATGGTCAGTCCGAGATCGTGAATCTCAAAAAACACAAATGGATGCTGGCCGCTAGGAATGGCAGAATCTACCAAAGCTGTGATGACACACCACCCACCCTGAAGTTGCCCAAGGACAGGGAGAAGATGAAAGAAGCCAGACGTCTTGACATGGCTCCTCAACGCTCAAAAGCATTTGCAGACGACCTGACAGTCATCTCGAAGCAGAGGAATGAGCATCAAGAGTTGCTAAATTCTTTGTCCACCAAATGCAGGGAAATTGATCTCGTCTTCAACCCCTCAAAGTGTATCTCCTACTCATTCAATGGCAAATCTGTCACCAGTGACTCCACCTTCCAGATGGATGGGTTAGGTACTACGCAGAGTCTGAAATCCAAGCCAACTAAATTCCTGGGGAAGATGATAGGATTCGCCCGAAGGGAAACCCAGAAGGCCTCCTTGTCTAATATCAAATCTATCCTACTACCCGCTCTCAAGAGAATTTCTGATGCGAATGTGAGAGGAGAATATAAGGTCTGGGTATATCAAAATTATCTCATGCCATCGCTGAATTTCCACCTCACAGTCAGTGACATCTCCAGGTCTCAAATTTTAAACCTGCAGAAGGTTCTCACCAAAAACATTAAAGCTTGGCTAAACCTACCAAGAAGTCTCACCCCTGCAGTGTTATTCCATTCCAATGGGTTAGCTCTTGCCCATCTCCCCACCATGTTAACCGAAGCCAAAGCCAGGTTGTTGCTGACGGTCCAGACTTCAAGGGATGATAGCATTTCCTCTTTCATGAGATCTTTAAATGCTGATGCCAAGGCTAAACTTGGTATTCACCTGGAAGCAGTGTCAACTTTGAAAGAGGCATCGGCAGCTCATTTGGATATACATGGCAAAGTTACGAAGAGCAAGGTAAAAGCAGTCAAAACATCAATCAAAACAGTGACAGCAGAGGAGAGAAATAAGAGGCTGGAGACCCACCTAGAAACACTGGTAGTCCAGAACGCAGTCACAGAAGTGTTTCCCCTTGAAGAGGAAACTCGTCGCTGGAAACGTTTGCTCACGGGCCTTCCAGCAGGCCAACTGTCTTTCGTTCTAAAAGCGGCTACGGGAACCCTGCCAGCTCCCATGACCTTAAGAAGAATGGGCTTCCAAGTTGAGACGAAATGCCCCTTGTGTGATTCTCCATGCTGCACTGCTAGACACATCCTCAATTCCTGCCCAGATGCGCTAAATCGATACAAATGGAGACACAACCAAGCACTCCAGATCATTGTCCAATTTTTGAAGAATCACTGCAAATCGAATTGCAGAATATTTGCCGATTTGGATAATTGGAGAGCTACAGATAATCCCCCCTCCACGATCCCTCCCTCTATTCTGGCAACTAGATCGGCTCCGGATATCGTTATTATGGACCACTCTAACCCCAAAAAGATAACTGCAGCATTAATTGAGCTGACAGTGCCCTGGAATAGCGAGGACGCCATCTCTAATGCGCACAGACGAAAAGCCACAAAGGAAAACTACTGCCAACTAGTGGCTAACCTTCACTCCCTTGGGATAAAAGCAGACCTCTTACCAATCGAGATTGGCAGCTTGGGCCACTACAACAGAAATGCTGCCCAAGTCATCAAGAAGTGGTCTACAGCCTCAATGAAGCAAATCAATGACATGTATGACGCAGCATCGACAAAGGTAATCTCCTGTAGCCAGACAATCTTCTTCGCAAGACACTCTCGATTGTGGCAGCACGCCAACTGATTTTAACAATGTCATCTGTTTTGAATGTATTCGTATATAACGTTGTTCATGTGTATTATCTTTAATTGCTTATTGGTGATTATCATGTTTTTTTTTTTTTTTTGTATCGATTATTATCATCCCATATTGTCTATTCCATCTATCCTTGTTTCTTGTTTGTTTGTTTTTCTGTTCCTCTCTCCATCTGTTCATCTATTTAATTTTTGCCGCCTATACCTTGCCAGGTCAGTGTTTTTTGCCACGATCACGCATTTTCACTGTGTTAATCCTGTGTCCTAGGTTATACATTTTTGTATACATCTATGTCATTATTTATAATGATTGATGTCTTGATGATTGAAAAAAAAAAAAAACATTAAAATGGCTGCCGGTCCAGACGATCCCGGAAATTATCCTAGTTTGAAAAGACTTCTTATCCCTGTTTATTTTTGTTCTAAGGACTGTCAAAGATCATTCGGTCTAATGTTATGTTCAACTATTCTTCAATATAAAATAAAAGATTATTTAAAGCATTCATCGGCAGTTATGACCTGTAGAGACATTACTGATATTAATATCGAAGTGTTCATCGGCAGTTATGACCTGTAGAGACATTACTGATATTTATCGAAGCGTTCATCGGCAGTTATGACCCATCTTGCCACAAATGACCAATGAATACTATTCAACCCTCTATGAATAGATACTGCAATATGTACATATTACATATGTAGACAACAGAACTAACAAGGTTGAAATGGTACAGTTCTTATCAAAACTGATTATGTCAACAGCAGGGACTTTCTCAAGGTTACTATAGTTAGCAGGAAGTTCCTCACAAAGACATGTATGCTAAACATGGTTGGGATACTGATATCACAAACACTTCCCAGTGCCAGTTTTGGCAAAGATTACAGGTGTACAGTCACAAGTTAAAAATTGGTGGGTTGTTATGGAGATTGGGATATGAGGTGTTGTCCCACAAGATTGACGGGTAATTCATCACCGGGAATGTCGTAATGATGATGTTGACCAAATTAGTCAACACCGTTGTTAAGTACTCAAACATCCATAGTAACTGGAAACATTCCAACAAAACAAAGTGTGCATTCGGATGAATAGAAACAGTATCAAAACAAATCCACCAGATACCATACAGCAACCTTAATAGTCGAGAATAACACATAGATGCAAAATAGCACATATGGATACACAAATGTCTGATCAATTTAAATGTCTCATGACAAAAATTGGAGTGGATATGTTACAAAACACAGTTGATTCATTCAGCTTTACCAGGCAGTAAAACTCAACCATAACTGAGTACAAGTGCAGTGGAACCTCTCTATTAAGGACACTTGGAACTTTAAGTTCAGTCCTTATTACAGAGGATTCCTCAATTTTGGGATCATTCAATACACTTCAGTACTAGATTGGGATGCAGAATGGTGTCCTTATTATAGAGGTTTCCACATTTCAGAGGTTTGTAACAGAGATGCCCCAATGTAATAGTGTACTGATAACCATGGGCAATTATGGGAAGCCTTTGGTGCACTATCAAACACAATCATTTGGAAGCATACATACAGTATACATGTAGCATTACTGAAGGAAACCAAGGACACTGTGGGACTGGAAGCTTCACTAAAGGCTGAATCTGTACCACTTGTAGAGATTGACCACTCCCAAGACAAGCAAGCCACATACACTCGGCCCAAGAGTGACTAATCAGTCTGGCCTGCAGATCAACCCACTACCTGCCAAATATAGCAATCAACTGACACCAATCATTGTAGGCAGGATGGGATAAACAGCTAGATTCGATTAATGTATGTATTGTATGCTGTGATAATAAAAGTAACATGACATCGGCTGAATAAATTGAAGTACTGTATATGCCAGTGTATTTGTACGACAAGAACAAATACATGCAAAACTTCATGTAGGCACATAATAAAAATGAATAACGCATTGTCAAGTTAATACTCTTCCCACGCACCATACTCAAATCACTCACAGTGTTAGAGGTCTCGTCATAAAGTGGATTGAAGAAAACTGGTAAGTTTCTGTCCACTGTTGAAATATAATCCCAGAAAGAGGAAACCTTCTCAACATCACCATGAGAAGGGTCTT
Source organism: Chondrilla cf. caribensis (assembly GCA_964020155.1). NCBI lineage: Eukaryota > Metazoa > Porifera > Demospongiae > Chondrillida > Chondrillidae > Chondrilla > Chondrilla cf. caribensis. The sequence goes on from OZ026553.1 coordinate 2,749,820, forward strand.
GATCATGTTTGTATTCGCACCATCCTTGATCCACTCGCTCTTTTTCACTGTTCAAGCAAAATGTGTGAAATCTTGAGGATGAGTAGTGATATGCTACGGTCTTCAGAAAATTGTCATTGAATGCAAACAATGTAGGAAACTGAGCAAGAATCTAAAGAGAATGTTATGGAATATAATCACAACAGTACATACACACTGTATGTGAAGTCTCATGTAGCTAGACCCAACCATGAGAGGTCTGTGGCAACCATTTTGAAACTGAGGTCTGGCACTGTGAGACTACTGTAGGTATGCACTGCAAAGTACATACATATGTACACCAGAGGCATGTATATATATGTGTACTGTACATATGTATGTATTTACTAGTTCATAGTACATAAATATATGTATCCTGGTTGAAGGTAACATCAAAGGAACTGACCTATGTACATTTCTCATGTACTAGCTCAGAACAGATCAATTTGATGTACTTTTTGACAAAACCTGATTACTTTTGATACAATTCTAGTTGCCAGGATACATAATAGATAAATCCCTCCCTGGGTTGGTACATGTACCAACCCAGGGAGGGATTTATCTACTACGTAGCAGGAGGTTAAGACAGTTGAGTACACAAATGAACTTTAGGATCAAATTGCTAACTAGACACTTTTTGGCCTCATATTTACTACGAAAGGACAACAGTATCATAACCTACATCAATTAAGGCAATAAACAGGATGTAGTTTGTGAAAGTATGTAAACAGCATGTACCCAAACCTTTTGAATATGCATGTACAGTGAATACTTGTTAATCCACTGCAATTCGTTTTCAAAAACTATGGTAGATTAACGAGTTTGACGGATTAACAGGATATTCAATGGTACTTGTACATTATATTGGTACTGGGAAAATTGTGGCGGAATAAAAGGTTTGGTGGATAAAGCAGTGGCAGATTATTGAGAATTCACAGTAGTTGTATTGAGTACAAATGGAGTATATCTTTACATGCTGTGTGATGGGTGAATGTAGTGAAGCCACTTCTGTGGCATGCATGGATCATCAGAGAAATCATGATTAATAATATTGGTCTCAATATGTACGTACATGTGTATGTATCCTAAACACATGTATTGCTATTGCATATAAGTGTGGAAACAGTTTTGAAGCTGGGGCAGCTGATGCATCCATATGTCACATTTTGTTAAATAGTGAAGATATCTTAGTGGGATAACCTGTGTATGCAATTGTGAATGCTTGTAATATTGCTATTAAACTTGAAAGAGAAGCTATTGTTATATCCTGTTGTTCAATTCTGAAAACAATTTTCACTATATAAAAGCAGAAATAAGATGTGAGAGGTAATGATATCTGGATTATATTTGGATTTTCACTGATTTTTAGGTCAGATTAAGGAATTGATAATGTTCCAAAGTTATTATTTTAACAAATAAAAAAAGAGATGAAACCCATGACAAACGTCTGTCAGGTAAAGCTACACGCTGTTTATCCTTTCCACAATAATAATAATAGCATAATAATAGTATAATAGCCATAGTAATAATTTTAAATGCGTTACCCAATGGAAATGGATATAAATACTGTACATTCTTATATATCCCATAATTTAATAACATGATACAATTCTCCATCATCACATACCTGGTGTGAACAATCGAGGAACTGCAAGAAAATAGGACTCAACTCATGTTTGAATGCAGAGGCTAATGTTTGGTTGTTTCGTTTCATGAATGGATGGCCAAAAGCCATCCAATCTTTCTCAATCAAGGAGCGAAATCCTTCAATAGTTTGGTAATAGGGATCAAGTATCAGCTGAGCCAGGGATACAACCTACAGTGGAGTAGAGCAAAGTTCATGAAAAAGATGAAACATAAAGTCATCCCCACTGCTAGCAAAATACTGTATGTGCGTAATAAGTTGTCTAATTCTTAATGTAATCAAATTGTACACATCATAATTCCTTTGTGCCCATGGCTCAGCCAGAATAGCACCTGTTGACATCGTAAACATTGAAAAAAGAATGAGAAAAGCTTGGAAACATTACAATGGTCAGAGTATTATACATACAGCATAAAATTAATAGTGGTATAATAAGGTTGTTTCTATGGCAACAGATGCTATCCATTATCTAAGACATTCAGTAATACTGATACTAGATCTGTAATTGCCAAGCATATGTACATAGGGCATACATGAGACAGAATTGCCTACAGTACATCAGAGAAGTATGTAGTTTGACATAAATGAATGAAAGTCATATGAACCAACTATGTACATTGCATACACGTTCATTACGCAGGCATGTGACACACACAACACTTAACAATTGTATAATGTATCTTATGCGAATGGTAATATACAATAGGTGACCTGAGCAGTGATATCCATGCCTTTCTCAAGAGCTACAAGTGCAGATGATCCCTGAATGTTGATGAGGTCTGCAACAGCTACTGATAACTGCAGCAGGGTTGAGAGGTGATTGAGCCACTGGCTATCTTCTACGTCTGACAAAAAAGAAGAGTATTGCTGCTGCTTTTGAGACTTTGGCCAACAGGCTCTCGTCAGTTTCTTAAAACTCTTCATTATGGACTGAATCTCTGGAACCTGAGTGTGTTGGTACAAGTGTATAAAGAATGAATAAATTAACGGGATTGTAGCAGACAGGTGATGTTGTAAGTGACTCCGGTAATTAAGTACAAACACATAATTGTTGTTATGCAGGAATTACGTATTTCCATACATATATACTGTAATATTATTATGCACACACTTATATACAATACATATATTATGTATAAATACCTCCACTGGAACAAAAACACATCCTGCATACAATTCCTTTGGAATGTTCTAAAAGAGAAAGACATTTTTTCAAAAATAATCAATAATATTATCATGGTTACAGTTATAGTTACTAATTACAGTAAGTGTATGACGTACATTGAGGTACAAACATATGTAGGTACAAATATACTAAGTACATGACTAGCTTGTCCTATGGGGTGGCATTATTATTACTGCATTCTTCTCTGTTGCTGATGTTGTAGGTGACTGTGAATTGGTCTGATTAGTTGATGGAGAGGGCTTGTGCAAATAATTACTTGATTGCAAGTGTTGTGTACAGGTTTTGTGAACAACAGACATTTTCCCTTTGATCTACCTAAAAGCCATGACACAAGCTAAGTTGCCGTACATGATATGAGTGAGCCAGAAACATGAAAACATATAAATGACAGGTTTGGGAAACCTTTCAGTTTTGGAGTGCAATATAAACCACATCAAACTGACAGATATGCCCAAACATGGATACACTGAATGAAGAATAAGAAACCCTTGTATTGTCATACACAATACGTACGTTTTTGGGCAAACAACTGGGAAGTAACACGTTGACAATGAACACTTATTAACACTTTCAAACAAATTTCTATAATTCATCGTTCGTCTTCAGCTACTTTTATAGGCTTATAGTACTTCCATAGATACTCTATACTACAGAGTATCTATGGTACTTCCTTTTTGAGCATCAATAAGCGGCCATGAAGTGGTGACGTCAACATATTAGTCTAGTTTGCTAGAAAGTCCCTAAGAGGCGCCGAGGGGCGGAAAAGGGAAGGGACGGTCTAGCCCATGCGAGTAGCGATACTGTAATACCAAATGGCAGATTACATCATACAAATATGATAAAAATAATGATCATGCACTGATATAACTGCTCGAAAATCAAGGTGTGTTTAGGGAAAGCAATGATAACGGGAATAATATTATGGAAATCAATAAAAATTTAATGATAGTACAGAGTACTGGTGATTACTATACTTGTAGTTCAAAACTGTGTCATAATTCAATTTTGCAATTAATTCCAAAGTCGGCAGTCCATAATCTTATACAAATACAGTGGAACCTCTCTATAAAGGACACTTTGGGATCTTAATTCTAGTCCTTATGACAGAGGTTTCCTCAATTCAGAGGTCACTTAATACACTACAGGACTTGACTGGGACACAGAATGGTGTCCTTATTACAGAGGTTTCCACATTTCAGAGATTTGTAATACAGAGGTTCCACTGTATTACTACTTTCCTTACTGTGTTAATTTTCCAAATCTGAAAACAGCTAGCTTATATTGGGTTAAATGTCCTTTTGTAACTTGTAATTGTGTAACAAGATACACACATACCTAACACACTAGTGTAAAACTGAGCTTGACACATAGGACACATGGATACACTGATTATCCGATATATGTGATTTCAAGCAAGTACTCCAAAGCATACCATACATGTACGGTAGACCTGACAATTAAGACCGCCTATAAGACTATAATATGTATAATGCACTTACATTGATGTCAATTGTGGTACTTTCATTGCATGGTGCACGTATCAGTAATGGTCTTTATTCTGATGTTGAAATAACGTATAGAATAAATTAAGATAAGCTAGGAGTTTGATGATAGAACATGCATATGAGTGGACACTATAATATGATGTACTGCTTTATACCCATATTATATTTGCAGGCTTATGAAATACGTAAACGCATATGCTTGACAAGTAATCCATTCATTCAATAATCATCATTTCTGTCCTTATCTACATTTCTACTCACTTTTGTGCTTTATTCCATTGGACGAAATATAGCATGTACATATTGCAATCTCAATCCGACATGTATACACTGGAATCACCATATGCTAGTCAAAGACAATAAGTAGGCAGGTGATTGCATGTCTGAATTATGCCAGAGGCGGCTCTTTGACAGATATGACAATCATCTGTGTATACAGGTATAGGCATGAATGACACAACATGTGCTCACACAGGATGTTATACAATAAGCAGCTGTAATGATTCTCGCTCATCACATGAATATGATTGCTGAGCAACATAGAATAATCTCGTATTCATGGCATCTATTTGAACACGTGACAATCACCAGAAATGTATAGTAACCAGCACAGGCTTTAGCTCTATACTATAATGCTTACCTTGCATACTCGCAGGACTTACATAATACATGCGTACATATGTACATGTGCAGCACTGTTAATACAGAATACCTATGGGGCTATGTGACTATACAGTAAATATATATTGCATAATATAGAGAGTTACTGTATATAATTTCACCAATCTGGTTATAAGGAACACCTGTACAATCTGATATATTGTTAATATTAATATGATATTCAATGCACACTTCAGTGCTATGATGTGCATTAATTTTTATACAATAGCTCAAAATGGAGTTATGAATACTACTAGCTCAAAACTACTAGTATAGTTACTTAGCTTGATTGTAACCTTTATCAAGGTCTTTTTGCTTCCTTGTACATGACATCACACTAAATGTACAATTTCATGATAGACGTACTGTTGATGTATATTATGTATTTTATAGAGTGTAGAATCAGTTATCTGAACAATCCAGTTATTGGGACACCCTTACAATCCATCTCATCCCCAAGGGACAAGTGATGTCCTATACTGTAGCCTTATAGACAAAACACTACCATTCTCCAATTCTCACCAACATTAGGTACATAGCCACTTAGACGTCCACTTCAAAATATTCCTACGATCATAGAGAGCATCTGATCTGTACCAGTATATATGATACATAATATACATTCCATCATGTTGGATCTATTATCATGTACATTCTGTATATATGTCTACTTGCTAACTGATTTGGGCCACAGATAATGCTATATATGTACTAAGTACTGTAATGATAGAGTATCTATAGAATTAGACCAAACCAATAACATAAACAGCTAATGCATACGTACATTGTGAATATCTGTTATCAATAATTTACTCGTTTGGCATATACATTTGTTTCAATTTTAAAATTGTGTACTGTATTATTAGTATGACCATTCATAATCAATTTGCCATTACAGTAATGTTGTGGGAGGCTTGGTATGAAGTGCATATGAGGGATGCGGGTTATCAGTTTTCACCAAATATGGGTATGTGTATATCATAATACTGCACAACGTGATACCCATTGAGATGTATGTATAAACTTGAAACGTTTACATGCCTATGCATATATAGGTACATACATAATATCTATGTAACAGGATGTCACGACTCTCAAATATCAGTCTGTACAGATGATACAGCTAGTTTCACATGCACAACAAGGGCTTTATGTAGTATAGTATGTCATTAAAAGACCTCTGGAATAGATGTCCAGGATTAAAAGGGAAACTACTATAATACTCATAAGGACAAAAATGCAACCCAAAGATGTCCTTAATAGTGAGGTTCCACTATACAGGGAAGTGTCCAATAAAACATGAATGTGTAGGTGTGCATAGCCCATTTGACACCTGCTGTGTCTACAGGATATAGACTCACAGAGTGCCTTTGATGGGCTCCAGATCTGCATGGGATGTATATTCACCCACAATAGTTGCATTATTAATTAACATCACGTTCAACACCGATTGTCAGTGTGTGTCATATATCAACGGAAACATGTACTTTAATTTGTAATTGGAGATGTGTCAGGAAAGACTCCTTACACTCTATTGTTAGGTGCATAATATGAATTTTGTTGTGCTTGTCAGTGGCTCATAGTATAATTTATAATAGAAAATTTGCAAAAATGCTGGAATACCATTATTAATTAACTTTGTGATGAATTTATAATAGTTATTGTTTAAATTTACTTCCATAATGTAGATTGTTTGAATTAAGCACTATTTTCAATATTGAACAGTCCCATATTAAATGTACACATACATGTACGTATAAGAATAATAATATAATTATATGTACAATTATAAGAATCTAATATTACTATTATTACACATTAAAATTAAATTAATTTTCAAATCAGAGTCATGTAGGTACTGGTCATGGGCTGTATAGATCTATAATCTATAAGGTATTACTAGTGTGATTTGCATTGATTATGTGCACAAGGTGTGTATGTGTGTGTGTATGTGTCTGTGTGTGTGTGTGTGTGTGTGTGTGTGTGTTGTGTGTGTGTGTTGTGTGTGTGTGTTGTGTGTGTGTTGTGTGTGTGTGTGTGTGTGTGTGTGTGTGTGTGTGTGTATGTGTGTGTGTGTGTTGATACTGTAGAGGCTTATAGTTGCATAGATGATAATACTAATTAATTCTTGAGCAAGACACAACTAATAATTCATCAACTGCAGGACGTTTCGACCTGGGGGTCTTTGTCAACTGCGTACAAGGTAAGGGGTGAGGTGAGAGGTGGCTATTTATAACATCGGGGTGATAGCAAAGTGTTGTGATATGATGGGATAAGTTACAAAATTTGGAGATAAACAACTATAGGGAGTGGATTAGTTTACAATAATATTATGGTGATGATGTAGTGACAGGTGATGTCCTGCTGTGACCTAATGTGTGCTTGGGTGTGTTACAGTTAATAAGTAAAGTTACGTACAGTGTAGACAGGGAGGTGAATTAAAAGAACAAAGGAAGGATGGAGGGTGCAGGTGATGTCAAGTTTGATCCAATATTTAATCCTTACCCTGTACGCAGTTGACAAGCCTCCTGGGTCAAAACGTCCTGCATTTGATAAAGTATTAGTTGTGTCTTGCTCAAGAATTTCGTATTAGTATTGTGTGTGTGTTGTATGTGCTCACAATGCTTTATTATTATATGGGCATGTTCAGATACGTATGCACTTACATGCATCAGATCATGTACGTATGTACGTAAAGTACGTACATACATGACTATGAGTAATAAAGTTATAGGACACTACACGCATGATCATGCATGAGATGTATGCATTTCCACTGCAGCTATGATTGTAGCTATCTTACTATAATTTACGGGGAAACCGTACAGTTTACGATATGTACTACCGCGATAACCGGTTACGCAAAAACGCAAAATAACGCGATAATACGCAAATGCTAAATATATACAGTGGAACCTCTCTATAAAGGACACTTCGGGATCATAATTTTAGTCCTTATTACAGAGGTTTCCTCAATTTAGAGGTTATTTTATACACTTCAGTACTACAATGGGACACAGAATGGTGTCCTTAATATAGAGGTTTCCACATTTCAGAGGTTTGTAATAGAGAGGTTCCACTGTAATGGAATAGTAAGAGTGTATGTACAATAAAAAAGTAATATAATATAAGATATAATAAAAACACTCAAAAAGGGTTAAATAAGAGGGTACTGTTCTTTAATATGACCGAGGAAATTTGAAAGGCAGGATCATGGAATCTTCCAAACTTTTTCCTCCACATAAATTCTGGTAGGTATGTGGTAAATAGCTGGCTATTCATGACTCGCGAAGCTCTCTTATTATAACCTTATTAGTGATAGCATGGATCCGCCATACATACAATTAAAGGAAAATGGTATGAACAATCCAAATAATACAATACAAAATAAATTTGAATGAATTGTGCATATACACAGGAGTGAAACACTATTGAAGCATTGTTGTATATTTCCCATTCCCAATTCACCATTCATGAAGAGGGCTTTAATTCAACAATGACTCAATGGTGTGGGTTTAATTTAATACTCAACGAGAAAACAGTATTTTCCTCCTGTGCTAGTACTTCCTATATTCAGCTCCATACAATGAATTATCTTTAAAATAATAGCAAAATTTAATAATAATGGTAATAATAAATCAGTCATAGGAAGCTTCAATATTACACCTATGCATAATAATGATATAATATTTCTGTGCCACTCTATTAATAAGAACTTTGAAGGGTACACCAAATCTGTACTTCTTATCAGAGGTACTGTTTGACAACGTGTACATGTGCTATATAGGGACCGAGGCTGGCATGATGTACTCTCTAACCAAACGTATGCACTAACTAGGGTATTTACTATAATGCCATATGCAACTTAAGCTTGCTATATGCACTGTGATTGAGTCAATGACATATGTATGTATCCAAAATTATATCGCTCGTATGGATGCAGTTTGAAACCTGGCCTGTTTTAATAATAATTTGATATATTCAATTACTTATTCACATATGTGTTGCATTATTAATTTATTAATTGCACTGTTCTACAAATCAAAGAATGTCTACAAATTTCGTCTACAGAAGTATTTTGATAAATGTATAGCAGTCTCATTAGAGATAAAATATTGGATAAAATGTAAAATGGATAAAAGGAATACAGTGTTGCAGTCATATGTACATTACTTGTTAAAAAGGGATCTGTACTGAAAGTACAAAACATCCATGCCTGCATGGTATTGTCATTAAATGAAATATAAATAACTATGAGAAGTATATTAGCTATAATGTATATGTTGCAATTGAGGCATCAATCATATCACCTTAGGATAGCGACATCAGCAGAGAAACCAGTGCCAGCACCAGCCAAGCCTGAAGTCACAAATTTGATCGTAATCTTCTCTCCTAGCAGTCGTATTGCATTATTATTAGCTTGCAACTGATCCCTCGTGCAGATCTTCACGATATTTCCATGTGAGTTGTGCAGGGACACGTAATCTTGACAGTTTGATTGCTCAGGCATATCGAATCTACTGAAGTGGATGGTAACTAGACTTCGAGTTGGATTCTTGATTTGCCACACTATTTCCTTGTTTGCAGGGTGTTGCTCTTCACTGAAGACGTCTGAGGTGTGGACTCTAATTCTGGTTAATTTTGAGCTATTGTAAGTAACAACCAATGGAAATTGCTGGAAGTGAAGAGGTCTTTCATCTCTTATTGTTGCTGTAATAGTCTCATCTTCACATGGAGGGGGGATTGTCGGGAATATGTTTGGTAATGAAAGAAAACGTTTACTCTGGTGCCTGACATCCCTAAGATTGGAGAAGACAAAAATCAGTAAATATTATACAAGAATTCATACTAGTAGTCATTGAACGATATTTATCATAATTAAATATCATGTGTACCTTTTGGGGTTAGTCATAATATCAGTGTCGTTAGTTTCTTCGTTTTCTGCATTCACAATATCCTTGTATTTTTCAACCAACCACCTTGGAGGTGGGGAGCAACTTCTCCTTTTCAACACTGCTGGGGTTCGATTGAACATCCTGACAGAGTTGCAAATCCTACGTTAAGAAAAAAAAACACTTTACGCACGATCTTAGTGATATACGACTCATGCACGTAGGAATTCATGTTGGAATATGCACACTTACTCTTTGCCTTTGAAGAATCCTTTCTCTTCATCGAAGTAATAGTAATACTGGACATTGTTTGAAGCGGCAGTAGGAGCTCGCCTAAACTGCGCTGCGATGGGTAAGCAACGGCCAGTTCTGATACTCGTGAGCACGGACAACCAAAGAACGAAAATATACATTGGCGAAAATCGAGGTAGCAATTCCATTTTGGAAACAGATGTATAGTTCTCTGCACTCGACTATTAACACTTTCAAACAAATTTCTATAATTCATCGTTCGCTTTAGTTGCTTTTATAGGTTTAGTCATAGATACTCGACCTTATAAGGTCGAGTATCTATGGTTTAGTACTTCCTATTTCCACTTGAATAAGCGCCCTTATGCAGTGACGTCAACAAGGAATACCTAGTGGGGAAATTATATTACGCATAATGAATGGCACAACATGTGTTTACTCAGGATGTTATGCAATAAGCAGCTGCATGTAATGATTCTTGCTCATCATGATTGCTGAGCAACAATAATCTCGTATTAAAAGCATCTATTCGAACACGTGACAATTACCAGAAATGTATAGTAACCAGTACAGGCTTTAGCTCTATACTATAATGCTTACCTTGCATACTCACAGCACTTACATAGTACATGCATTCCATCATGTTGTATCTACTAACCTATTATCATGTACATTCTGTATGTCTACTTGCTAACCGATTTGGGCCACAAATAATGCTATAATTTACATGTCCTGTAATGATAGAGTATCTATCATAGAGTGCGATAGCACTCTATATGTAGGGATGACGCGAAAAAAACATGGCGGCCCTATATCACGCATACATTACAGATTCGCAAAAATATCGCCTATGGACGAGTATTCACCCCAAGCCAGCATTTAGAAGTCGTTTTCGGCTGATTTTAAATGAAATATTACTACTAACAAGTGGAGAGAACCCGGTTGAAGTGGCGAACCGGTGAAAGGTCAAAAATAGTAAAGGTCAAATTTTCGGATTCTTCTTATTCTTCTCTACATATTTTTAAACAGGGATACCGAAGTTTTGGCTAGAGTTATGGAGCTAATTTTAACACGAGCGATTTTAATTTAATAGCGCGGAGTGCCCTTTCCTACTTTTGTTACCATTGTACTACTGCGGCATTTTCGGCACTACGGGGCGACTGCCTCGTAGTAATACGCAAAAATGTTCAATTAAGAATATTCGCCTATATACTTCATAACGATGAGTCACGATGGTGTACTGGGAAGACGACAGGTTTTATAGCGAGGTTGGTTCGAATCACCGAGATGCCGATTTTTTTATTACCAAACTAATATTTTAAACACATTTTGCATCACATACCTGTGATGAAAAGAGGATACAAACAAGCATAATAAAAACATTTAAAATGATCAAGGATATAGGGATAACAAGCAAAAAAGGGAAAGAACAAGGTAGGGATGATCGGAATGAGAAGCTAAGACTGTCAGAGTGAGCTCGAGCAGCATGTCGGAATGGGAAGACTGTCGGAATATAACAATCCTTTTATCAACAGCTGCTGACAGAATACTGTGTACGTATTGCACGAGCAATAACTGCTGTTGATATAGGGATTGTTATATTCCGACAGTCTTCCCATTCCGACATGCTGCTCACTCTGACAGTCTTCTCATTCCAATCATCCCTACCTTGTTCTTTCCCATTTTTTGTTAGTTATCCCTACGTACGTACAGCCTTTTTCATTTTTAAGTGTTTTATAATAATATTATATGTACATTATTGTGATGTTTGTATATATTGTATATTATATTCAATAAACTTATACGTATGGCCTCCTGTCACTAGCTATAATATGCACTTTACATAGTATATAATTATGCCCATACGTACTTGCAATCACAATAATAATTATGAATAAATTATTATTGATAATGAGAAGACTGTCGACTTATTGATAATATTAATGATTATGTTACTAATAATAATAACTAAAATTCCAACCTGCAAGTTCATACATACAGATTTAAATATAAGTGGCAATAGGATATGAAAATAAATAATACAGGACATGCAATAATCATGCATAGCAATCTGTTCTATAGCAATTCAAACATCATACTTTGGAAATTTTCCTGGCCTTGTTCAATCTCAACATCCAAGAGACACGTGACACGTCGTCCTGTGCCATGAGATGGTATGTTCTCTTGGAGGTAGCCACCTGAGCAGGATGTGGGGGAGGAATGAGACATACAGTGTGGTGATAAAGAAATGATGTAATAATTACACAATCATAAGACATATGTACACACCACATGATGCACATGATGAATCCTATCAAATTATATCAATTATTCTGCAATAACCAGCTACATGGTATGAAGCCCTTACATCAAACATGTATCCAAAACTTCCCTGTGGGATAACATTTGCTGCACAGGAAACAAAGACAATACATGAACAGATGATTTAACACATCCATTAATGTAATCAACTGCATTGTATGATTACCGTGACCAGATCCCACATCAGTTATTTCCTGGATGTCTTTGATAGCAATAACACCCAAACACTTGTCATCATCTTTAGGGTCATAGTATGATAGCTACAATGGCAAAGAAGCTCATAACAGACAAGACAGCTCTGTCTTTGCTCTCAATAGAAGGAACATAACAGTCAGTTCATTACCTCTCCTTTCTCAAAGTCCAATACAAACCACCGTTGTTTCCAATTTTTCACAATGGCACCTTTCTTGAACAGATGACCTTCATATACATGACTGGCCCGGTCGGTTTCCAAGTAGAAGGTTGATGAGCCTTGTCTCACTCTAAAAGTATCCTCAACTCCCAGAGGAAGCTAATAAATGTAAATCCATTGATATATATATATATATATATAATACTATATGTACCCTAATGCGAGGGCATTTTCAATAAACTACAAAAGGGCCAACAGGAGAACATTCGCGATGTACTGGGGTACATTGGTGATGTACCCCAGTTTTTGTAAGTGGCACTAATTAATCTAACGAACCTTGGATAGTTACCGAACGAATGAGGAAACTCGCTGAACTCACAAGCCTCGGAATATTTACTGAACAAACAAGGAAGCTTGTCAAACCTTGGGATTTTTACCCAATGAACAAGGAAACTTGCCAAACACACAAGCCTTAGAATATTTACTGAACGAACAAACGAAAGAGGAAACTTGCCCAAACAACAAGCCTCAGAGTATTTAATTTATCGAACGTAGGACGATTGTTGCAGTGTTATTAGGCCATCTTGCTGTTCTTTGTTGAAAACCTCCATCGATACCAGCCCACGTAAATTAATGTGCCAATACAGGGTATAACTACAACATATATATATACACTATGTGACTAGTAACACTAACACTAACTACATAGCAATACAATACATACATACAATACTAACATATAATTTCCACAATCATGTATCTGAACTTACATCACTGTTGCTCAGGTAATTCTTCATTCCACAGTTTGATGGCATGTGCTGTTTACAATGCCCATGACAAAACTTGGAACAGCGTGTGCACTTTTGTGCTGTTGAAAGGTAAGATAAAGTGAAAAACAGCATTTCTCACAAGGTTCATCATAGGAAGCACTTGCTGTGAGTACATGTACTTTGTAAATGGACACAGATTGGATGATTTCAGGAATGAAAATTCCATCATCACATTATAATTGTCATATATATACCTCACTACAGTTTAGTACAATGACCTACCTTGCTTTGTAACAATTCTGTGCTTGCAAAAATCACACTCAACAGTGTATTTAGTTGAGTGAGGTATAAAGCAGTGAGGTTTGTTGAAACTGTCCTTCAATTCCACTGACAAATGAGTCTAAGGTGAAAGGGCAGCAATAAGTTTCCCAACAAATTCCACACCTTGATGACCATGTTGAACAGGACAGTTTGAGCATACCTTCATCAAAACTGCCAAGGAAGTTTGTCTGTGAAGAGAGTTCTTCAGGCTTTTTACTATGTCTATTTCTTTATCATGTGAACCCTATATAAGGAAGTAGTGTACGGACAATCATAACAGTCCCAAATAAGTACTCCTTCTATGCTACTTTCCCATAGGTTGAAAAGAGGATGTAGAATACCATTGAACAACCATGTCCTGTCCCCATCAGTGAACAAATACAGAGGATGTGATGTCATATTGGGGTGGTCTTGCACCATTCTACTGTCCTGAAAGCATGAACACATAAAGCACATCTTCCCCCGGCACACCTGCCCACTGAAACCCAAAAGTGTATGGGATGTGCATTCCTCCTATTCACATGTACACATTGTTGTCATGAAAACACACAATACACACCTTAACAAAAGCACCATGGGATACAGATGCAAACTGACTATCCAAAGATTTATGCAGGTCCTCCCATAGGTTTCTCCAGGTGTATTCTTGAGAATTTTGATTGACATCTTTCAACAAATCAATGTATTTGAGTAAGTACAACTCCAAATAGTTTGTGGCTGAATCAGAGGAACTCAAAGGCTTCACACAGGGAGGGTCAAATATTTCGTTTTGAATGTCTTGTACAGTAACGTCGGAACAACTGTACAATTCAAAATCATATTTAGGGAATCTCGACAAGCTCTCTTCAATGTAAAATGACCAAACGTCCAAATTGGCTTGGTATGTTTGCAGTTGCAACACATCCTAACATGAAAGAAATGGAATTCTTACATAAGAACATGTCCAAGTGTACAGGTGATAATAATACAATCCCAACATGATTATTGGAATTTTGAAGATGCAGATAAGATTAAAGAAAATGGAAAAGGGAAAACACCATTACATAGGTCAAGAAGACTGTCAATCATTAAGGTCAAAGTATTGCAGTGACTAATACTCAGTAATTTTACAACAATGAACTGTAAAATTCATAACCACAATATTGTAGGGCTCACAGAAACGATCATATATCCAAGCATACTATAAATTGTATATTATAATAATGCAATCATACCTTAATCAAGCAATATTTTCTTTTTGTTTACAGACATCATTAAAAAATGATAATTAAAATATTACTATAATATTATTATCATATATATTATGAGGATCCTTGAATGTGATAGTTATATAGGCAAACATAGAGGGGATTGGTTGAACATTATGAAAATTGATCAAAATGTATTGATGCACAACTCAACAGGCTTGTCAGTCAGGTCAATAGATTTCACAGGTTTGTGTTGTGAAGATCTTGCACCTCTCAAAGACATGATAGCAACATTGATCAGGACGAATCAGTGAGATCTTAATTATACATTTTAGCTGCCGAAGGCCGGCCCTATAACTTTGTTTATGTTGTCACTTTCACAAAAAGTGTCCGTAACGATTAGAATAACTATTGCTATTAGCTTCATTTCGACTTAAGGTAGGTAACGTTCAATGTATTATGTGTTCCTATGCGTAATCGCAACAGTGAATTTATTATAGTGATTTATATTACGAGCAGAAAGATGGCCGATTTCGATAGTTATGTGGAGAATTTGAAATTTGGCTAGAAATCGAGCGCAAAGGCTTCGCCGAACGTAATATCTCAGTGCAGCGAAGGTACTACTACTTTAAATGTGTCGAATTTCTTGTTTGTTTTCTTTCATAACTTTAAAATGGCTGTCGGTCAAGACGACCCCGGAAACTATACGAAGTTTGAAAAGACTTCTTATCCCTGTTTATTTTCGTTCTAAGGACCGTCAAAGATCATTTCGGTCTAATGTTATGTTCAACTATTCTTCAATATAAAATAAAAGATTATTTAAAGCATTCATCGGCAGTTATGACCTGTAGAGACATTACTGATATTTATCGAAGCGTTCATCGGCAGTTATGATCTGTAGAGACATTACTGATATTTATCGAAGCGTTCATCGTCAGTTATGACCCATCTTGCCACAAATGACCAATGAATACTATTCAACCTTCTATGAATAGATACTGCAATATGTACATAGTACATATGTAGACAACAGAACTAACAAGGTTGAAATGGTACAGTTCTTATCAAAACTGATTATGTCAACAGCAGGGACTTTCTCAAGGTTACTGTAGTTAGCAGGAAGTTCCTCACAAAATATGTATGCTAAACATGGTTGGGATACTGATATCACAAACACTTCCCAGTGCCAGTTTTGGCAAAGATTACAGGTGTACAGTCACAAGTTAATTGGTGGGTTGTTATGGAGATTAGGATATGAGGTGTTGTCCCACAAGATTGACGGGTAATTCATCACCGGGAATGTCGTAATGATGATGTTGACCAAATTAGTCAACACCGTTGTTAAGTACTCAATATCCATAGTAACTGGAAACATTCCAACAAAACAAAGTGTACATTCGGATGAATAGAAACAGTATCAAAACAAATCCACCAGATACCATACAGCAACCATAATAGTCGAGAATAAGACATGGACGCAAAATAGCACATATGGATACACAAATGTCTGATCAATTTAAATGTCTCATGACAAAAATGGGAGTGGATATGTTACAAAACACAGTTGATTCATTCAGCTTTACCAGGCAGTAAAACTCAACCATAACTGAGTACAAGTGCAGTGGAACCTCTCTATTAAGGACACTTGGGACTTTAAGTTCAGTCCTTATTACAGAGGATTCCTCAATTCAGGGATCATTCAATACACTTCAGTACTAGATTGGGATGCAGAATGGTGTCCTTATTATAGAGGTTTCCACATTTCAGAGGTTTGTAATAGAAATGCCCCAATGTAATAGTGTACTGATTACCATGGGCAATTATGGGAAGCCTTTGGTGTACTATCAAACACAATCATTTGGAAGCATACATACAGTATGTATGTAGCATTACTGAAGGAAACCAAGGACACTGTGGGACTGGAAGCTTCACTAAAGGCTGAATCTGTACCACTTGTAGAGATTGACCACTCCCAAGACAAGCAAGCCACATACACTCGGCCCAAGAGTGACTAATCAGTCTGGCCTGCAGATCAACCCACTACCTGCCAAATGTAGCAATCAACTGACACCAATCATTGTAGGCAGGACGGGATAAACAGCTAGATTCGATTAATGTATGTATTGTATGCTGTGGTAATAAAAGTAACATGACACTGGCTGAATAAATTGAAGTACTGTATATGCCAGTGTATTTGCACGACATGAACAAATACATGTAAAACTTCATGTAGGCACGTAATAAAATGAATAACGCATTGTCAAGTTAATAATCTTCCCACGTACCATACTCAAATCACTCACAGTGTTAGAGGTCTCGTCATAAAGTGGATTGAAGAAAACTGGTAAGTTTCTGTCCACTGTTGAAATATAATCCCAGAAAGAGGAAACCTTCTCAACATCACCATGAGAAGGGTCTTGATCATGTTTGTATTCACACCATCCTTGATCCACTCGCTCTTTTTCACTGTTCAAGCAAAATGTGTGAAATCTTGAAGATGAGTAGTGATATGCTACGGTCTTCAGAAAATTGTCATTGAACTCAAACAATGTAGGAAACTGAGCAAGAATCTAAAGAGAATGTTATGGAATATAATTACAACAGTACATACACACTGTATGTGAAGTCTCATGTAGCTAGACCCAACCATGAGAGGTCTGTGGTAACCATTTTGAAACTGAGGTCTGGCACTGTGAGACTACTGTAGGTTTATGTAATATATGCAGAACATGTATAGGTACATACTACATAGAGACTTTAAATTCACATTACAACATCTACTGATTAAGCTCACTGTGATCACCACCATGCACTGCAAAGTACATACATATGTACACCAGAGGCATGTATATATATGTGTACAGTACATATGTATGTATTGACTAGTTCATAGCACATACTGTAAATATATGTATCCTGGTTGAAGGTAACATCAAAGGAACTGACCTATGTACTATCTCCTATGTACTAGGTCAGGACAGATCAAGTTGATACACTTCTTGACAAAATGTAATTAGTTCTGATACACTTCTAGTTGTCAGGATACATAATAAATAATCCCTCCCTGGGTTGGTACATGGGAAAGTCCTCACTGCAGTGAGGGCATTTCCCATGTAACAACCCAAGGAGGGATTTATTTACTACGTAGCAGGTGGTTAAGATACTTGAGAAGGCAAATGAACTTTAGGATCGAATTGCTAACTAGACACTTTTGGCCTCATATTTACTACGAAAGGAAAACGGTAGATAACCTACATCCATTAAGGCAATAAACAGGATGTGGTTTGTGAAAGTATGTAAAAATATATGTGTCCATATATGTATACATGTATCCAAACCTTTTCAATATGCATGTACAGTGAATACTTGTTAATCCACCGCAATTCGTTTCAAAAAATATGGTAGATTAACGAGTTTAACGGATTAACAGGATATTCAATGGTACTTGTACATTATATTGGTACTGGGAAATTGTGGTGGATTAAAAGGTTTGACGGATAAAGTGGTGCCAGATTATTGAGAATTCATCGTAGTTGTATTGAGTACAAATGGGATATATCTTTACATGCTGTGTGATGGGTGAATGTAGTGAAGCCACTTCTGCAGCATGCATGGACCATCAGAGAAATCATGATTAATAATATTGGTCTCAATATGTACGTACATGTGTATGTATCCTAAACACATGTATTGCTATTGCATATAAGTGTGGAAGCAGTTTTGAAGCTGGGGCAGCTGATGCATTCATATGTCACATTTTGTTGAAAAGTGAAGATATCTTAATGGGATAACCTGTGTATGCCGGTGTGAATGCCTGTAATATTGCTATTAAACTTGAAAAAGAAGCTATTGTTATATCCTGTTGTTCAATTCTGAAAACAATTTCCATTATATAAAAGCAGAAATAAGATGTGAGAGGTAATGATATCTGGATTATATTTGGATTTTCACTGATTTTTAGGTCAGATTAAGGAATTGATAATGTTCCAAAGTTATTATTTTAACAAATAAAAAAAGAGATGAAACCCATGACAAACGTCTGTCAGGTAAAGCCACACGCTGTTTATCCTTTCCACAATAATAATAATAGCATAAGAATAGTATAATAGCCATAGTAAAAAAATTAAATCCGTTACCCAATGGAAATGGATATAAATACTGTACATTCTTATATATCCCATAATTTAATAACATATATAATACAATTCTCCATCATCACATACCTGGTGTGAACAATCGAGGAACTGCAAGAAAATAGGACTCAACTCATGTTTGAATGCAGAGGCTAATGTTTGGTTGTTTCGTTTCATGAATGGATGGCCAAAAGCCATCCAATCTTTCTCAATCAAGGAGCGAAATCCTTCAATAGTTCGGTAATAGGGATCAAGTATCAGCTGAGCCAGGGATACAACCTACAGTGGAGTAGAGCAAAGTTCATGAAAAAGATGAAACATAAAGTCATCCTCACTGCTAGCAAAATACTGTATGTGCGTAATAAGTTGTCTAATTCTTAATGTAATCAAATTGTACACGTCATACTTCCTTTGTGCCCATGGCTCAACCAGAATAGCACCTGTTGATATCGTAAACATTGAAAAAAAGAATGAGAAAAGCTTGGAAGCATAACAATGGTCAGAGTATTATACATACAGCATAGAATTGTTGTATAATAAGGTTGTTTCTATGGCAACAGATTCTATCCATTATCTAGGTTAGGTTAGGTTAGGTTAGGTTGTCTAAGACATTCAGTAATACTGATACTAGATCTGTGATTGCCAAGCATATGTACATAGGGCATACATGAGACAGAATTGCCTACAGTACATCAGAGGGGTATGTGGTTTGACATAAATGAATGAAAGTCATATGAACCAACTATGTATGTATATTGCATACACGTTCATTACGCAGGCATGTGACACACACAACACTTAACAATTGTATAATGTATCTTATGCAAATGGTAATATACAATAGGTGACCTGAGCAGTGATATCCATGCCTTTCTCAAGAGCTACAAGTACAGATGATCCCTGAATGTTGATGAGGTCTGCAACAGCTACTGATAACTGCAGCAGGGTTGAGAGGTGATTGAGCCACTGGCTATCTTCTACGTCTGACAAAAAAGAAGAGTATTGCTGCTGCTTTTGAGACTTTGGCCAACAGGCTCTCGTCATTTTTTTGAAACTCTTCATTATGCACTGAATCTCTGGAACCTGGGTGTGTTGCATGGTACAAGTGTATAAAGAATGAATAAATCAACGGGATTGTAGCAGACAGGTGATGTTGTAAGTGACTCCGGTAATTAAGTACAAAACACATAATTGTTGTAATGCAGGAATTACGTATTTCCATACATATATACTGTAATATTATTACGAACACACTTATATACAATACATATATTATGTATAAATACCTCCACTGGAACAAAAACACATCCTGCATACAATTCCTTTGGAATGTTCTAAAAGAGAAAGACATTTTTTCAAAAATAATCAATAATATTATCATGGTTACAGTTATAGATACTAATTACAGTAACTGTATGACGTACATTGAGGTACAAACATATGTAGGTACATACATACTAAGTACGTGACTACGTAGCTTGTGTTATGGGGTGGCATTATTATTACTGCATCGTTCACTGTTGCTGATGTTGTAGGTGACTGTGAATTGGTCTGATTAGTTGATGGAGAGGGCTTGTGCGAATAATTATTTGATTGCAAGTGTGTTGTACAGGTTTTGTGAACCACAGACATTTTCCCTTTGATCTACCTAAAAGCCATGACACAAGCTAAGTTGCCGTACATGGTATGAGTGAGCCAGAAACATGAAAACATACAAATGACAGGTTTGGGAAACCTTTCAGTTTTGGAGTGCAATATAAACCACATCAAACTGACAGATATGCCCAAACATGGATACACTGAATGAAGAATAAGAAACCCTTGTATTGTCATACACAATACGTTTTTGGGCAAACAACTGGGAAGTAACACGTTGACAATGAACGTTCATTGTCAACGTGTTACTTCCCAGTTATTCATAGTTATTTATTTATACACAGTGTATACATAGTTGTTACACAAAGAATACCTTTATTCTATCTTTATCACCAATGACATAAAGAGGTGAGTGCTTCCACAGCTGTATGGCATCAGGCAACAAATCCACAGTCACCCAGTCCACGGGGTTGGTGGGTATGCAACTGAAGCCCATTGAAGATTCGTCTTGATCCAAGTTGGACAAATCAGGGGACAATGCTCTAGCTATAGGTAGCAGATCGCTTTGTGGATGGTTGACTTGTTCCTCATCTCCACTGTCAGACATCACCTCCTGAGTTCCGAGAACAGAAGGTGAGGATTGATCTTGCATTTCATCAGCAAGTGGCTTTTCTGATGATGGATCATCATGAGATTGAAAAGGCTCTTGATCATCATCTTCACAATCTGAAACATGATTGACCGATGTTTGAAGTGCTGTAGCAATGGACTTTGGGTCAACACCTGCAGAGAGGCTGTCACCAACAAATTTCTTCTTGCTCATGGGAGTGATGTCAATAATGCTTTTAATCATGCTTTCGACTTCAGCATTATAGATACCATGAAGCTTTTTGTCACTTGGGTCATCACATAGTTGTCTAAGTCCAATTGGGGGTGTCTGTTTGGGGACTTTGTATTTGAAAGATCCTGATCGTAGCAGAGTTGCTCCATTAGACAAACTCCTCCAAGTAGCAGCTGGGAATCTGTTGTCCGTGAACTGGGAGGCCACACCGTAGAGCGTCTGGTCAGCTAGTTTCTCTGGAATGGCCACTACACAGGGATAGCTACAGGAAAATCCAGTGAAAGCAACATTGTGCTAATGATTGACAGCATTACAGTAAGTGAATGCTTAGTCAATCTGCCACAATTAATTTTGTTTTGAAAAGTCAGTTAATGTGTTTATTTGATAAACTGGATATACGTACGTATTTACTGATTTTTTGATCATAAAGGTACCAAAAAATTGCGGCAAATTAACAGACTTAGCAGATAAAGGAGTGGCAGATTAACAAGAATTCACTGCATACGCATTGCTTTGCATCAAAGTACACACCTGCTGCAAACACTGTACTCCATATTTACTTTACTAACTCTCCACTGACCGGTACCACTACCTTTGACATTGAGGGTACCAAGTTGTACACGGGAATATTCCTTACAGCAGGGCGATAGTGATAAATTACTGATGGCAGTTGGATCAGAATCCACAGATGAAATTCGACCTTTGGTCTGTCTAAGGGAAGTCTTCCTTTTCTGTCTGACTTTAGTTTTTGGGCTATTCTTCTTCATTGTAAGGCCGACCTTCACTTGTTCGGGATACCGTAGCTGAATCACCTGAGATATAATTTTACTTCCACTGGAGCTGTCTTCAAAGCCGATCTTCAAAAACTGGAACAGAAACAATACACTTATAGTTTAGGCAAAGGGCAAATTAAGGAAAACATTGATTAGTCTATTATCTCTTGGTGTGAATCATAAATTCATAATATAATAATATAGTTCCTTCCTTCCATATAGTATAGATATATACGTACATATGTTGACGCAAGTTCTACTATTGACCATTGCAAGTAAATCAACCCACCTGGCTAGCTAGAGTCCGTAGCTGCATAACCTTGCTTACTGAGATGGTTTGTGAGTCACAGGACACAGTGCAAGAGGCTAATTCCTTCACTTTGAACAAAGAGTGCAGTGACAGACTCTTGATAACCACCTCATTCTGTGATCCATGACTGCAAGGTGTACCCAGGAATATGAGCCTGTATGTACTTAGGAACAAATAGCCTTCTGCTGGCAGGATTATACCTGAGGCTGTGCCATCAGGCAAAAGATAAGCAGGGACAACTTTTTTCAAGAATTCTCCCTCAAGGAATGGTGGACGCAGCATTAGCACCTAAAGGTCATCAAGTCAACAATGCAAATGCATTATATAGTACACCAAGCACGTACAACTACATACATATGTACATACAGTAAATAGAAATATGTACTTACAGTAAGTACATATAGTAGGTACTACTATATACACGTAAATCAGAGGATAAATGTGAATATTGCAAAATAACTTACTGGAGCTGTTGAAGAATATTGGTCTAATCTGTTTTCAATTGACCTGATGGACTCCAACTGCAGAGTAACATACTCCTTCACCATATTATCAACAATACGGTTAGACAATCGTTCTTGCAACTGCAAATCCACTTCAACAGACCTCACAAATCGGCAAATCCACTCGGATAAAGAATCAACAAAATGCTGAGATTCACTTTCTTTGCTTGAAATTTTTAGTGGAAACCTTAGATCTATGATTCTTCGAATACAAAGAAAGATTTGATTGAAAATGGCATTTTCTTCTTCTGCTACACAAAGATCCTTCATTTCAGATGGCAGTGAAGAGAGCTCAGACATCTACAGGTCAGAACATGAGGTAAACAAGAGTGAAACATCAGAAGTCAGACTAAATTTGGATACATAAACACTGCAATAATAATGTTGATATGGAGTTGTCCACTTGAGTTGAATTTCTTCAGCTAAAATTTCTGGATAAGTCAAATGGTAAAGCTTATCCCAATCACTTCTTGTCTGAATATTGATCTTTCTCTAATAAGTCCAAAGTATTTCAATGTTTGCAGAGTCTCAAATTGTCCAGACTCCACAGTATACTACTGCCTTAATGGTACACACACACACACACACACACACACACACACACATGCACACACACACACACACACACACACACACACACACACACACACACACACACACACACACACACACACACACAAACACACACACGTACACACACACGTACACACACACACACACACACACACACACACACACACACACATACGTACACACACACACACACACACACACACAGGGAGTACCAACTCACACTGTCTGCTAGAAGAAGTAGACCGTCTCCAGTTTGAGAAGACATCTTGTTGTCTGGAATCCCTTCAGCTCTCTGTGGGAGCTTCATCTCTTTACCTCTCAGCTGAGCAGAACGTGGCAGAGAACGCTTCAGAGTTTCTTTGAGGGAACGTTTCTCAACTAAATGAAACATATGGGATCTATAATTAGCTAAAGGCATCCATCCTGTATGTACACAAATACATATTTTTGTATGATAATAGTAATCATAGTTAACTACACGCACATTTCTTTCGACTCGCTCCATCATTATCTTTGTCTCCTGGAACAGAATTAATGTCACTTTCCACTGTAGATGGTTGGAAGGAGGAAAATTGATGTACAGTTAGCAACATTGCATGTCACATTTCACTGTTACAAACACCTATGGCAATCAATCGGTTAATGATATTTATCATCACTTGAAACATGTGGTCACAAGTGATGATAAATATCATCAACTGATTGATTGCCATAGAAGTTGGTACTACCATGCATAAGACAAAGAACATATCCATTAAAGTTGTAATTCAATATTGCTCAATTGTATACTTGCAAATTTAGCAACCCTGGTTCAGTCCAAATGTCTTAACTATTTTCTGAACACAAGCAAAACAAACCTTCAGAAACAGGAGTGTAAATTCTCATCAGCTCAGACTCAACAGCTGCATATAAAACACTCTTCCAAAATTCACCATCTTCCCATAAGAAGTGATTCTGGACACTTGTGAATAACTCCTGCTTTACATCAGGGGCAATCTTCTGCAAAGGCATTTGTACAGCATGTATGAAAATGGTGAACTTGGCCTAGGGATAAACCCCAGGCGAACAATCAAGTTAAAGTGCCTGTATCCAGTACAGCCATTTCAAAGGTACTTTTGCACCCTACCATAAGTTATGCACTTACATAGCCAAAGATGAAGTACCTATTTCAGCTTATGGATACTTTGTGAATTACCAAGATGGGTTTATCAATGCATTCCATACAACACCCGACCCTCTACTCATGTATCTAGTGAAGATGGTGTTCGCTTAACTTGACAAAGCTCTCTGGAAGAATTGGTTGCCAGGTAAGTTTATATTCTATAAATCGAAGCTACACTACCTGACAAAAAGACGATGAGAACATTGGGATAGTTTCATACATCAAGTGAGTTAGATTGAAGGTAGAGAGGTGAATGTCAGTTAGTAGATCATCGACCACAATTTCAATGACAATTTCACCCAATCACATTACGTATGTACGTACCTATGTATGTATGTAACAGTACTATATTATTGTAAATAAAGACGGGCATTGACTAGGTCTTGCAAAATACAATGAATTTTTCATTAATACGCTCACTCCTTTATTTCCATGCAGGAATTCATTTTGTGTATCAACTCATTAACCTGATACATTTTTCCTCAATGATTTGCAGCAGATTAAAGACAAACCATGGTATAAACAGTGTAGTACACCTCATACCCCCATAGACAGAGAATTGACTCACATGATAAATTGCAGACAAAAGTGGTAGGAGTCTTACAGCCATTTCTTCATAAAGGATAGCAGTATTTATAATACGAGCAAAAATATCGTATTGCTCGCGAGAGACAGAGCCTCCATATAAAGTCAGATGACTGACAAGTTCACCCACAAAACATTGTTGAAAGTTTTCATGTTTCAAATATTCCTCAATGATGTGGATGTATTTCCTGGCTTCCAAAAGTTCATTCTTGAACAAGTGGCTGAAGAAGCGGCGAAGTGACACATGCCTGTCTGTCTCAAGGGTAGACATTGGAGCGGAGGATACCTTCTTTGCACCAATAAAAGGTACCCTCCTACAAACACAGAGAGGACAAAGAATTAGTATACAGTCATAGAACAGCCAATAGTTAAAAACAGGGTTTTCCCCATTTGTGCTAAGTACAATCTTATGTTTCATCAATAATATGTAACAATAGGCATGAACATAATGGTGCTCAGACAAATGTAAGAGACCACATGACATGTGTATGTACGTATGTATATGTCTATTGTGCCCTGATTGAGTGTTGGATCAAAGGAAAAACTGTGTTTATACGTATGTAAACCATGTGGCACATGTCACTAGATGGATTTCATTGTTCTGGATTAAACAATTGAGAATCAGATGGGAAATCAATAAACACATTGATATTGCATGAATATGTTGCATTGGACTATGTAAAAAAATGCAGTATAAATTGTCAATTACTCACAACACCAAGAAGTATAATATTATACAAAATGAACACAAAACGTACCGTAAATTTGTCAGTGATGACATTTCGTCATCCGGAGGTGTACCCAGCTCCAGATCTTTTGAAGGTATTGGAAATGAGCTCTGACCGTAGGCAGACAAATGACCATCGAACCACTGAGTCAAGTCAGTCAGTGAATCATCTTGACTGCAAGGCATCTGATAGAAGTATCATTATGAATTGGAATACGATTGTGCTGTATATACGTACATCATAAATACAGTACAACTTGCTTAGTAAGTACCCCAGTTGGAACTCTGATTCAAACATCCAATTCACTCAGTCCCTAGCTTATATGTACGTACAGTACATGCTATGTCAACCAATATGGATGGTGGAGAACTCCACCCTTCAAGGTATTTGCTAAGCACGTTTGACTGTAACATAACTGTACAGCTTTAATACGTATGTGTGATGGTAACATTAATATAATGATACAGGCACAGTAGAAACGTATTGAGACAAACTAAAGGGACCTGCAAAATTACTTCTTCTTGTTACGTAGGTGTTCTACTTAGCAGAATTTGCTTCCTATGTTCATTACTACAGTAAAGCAGATAATGTTAAAAAACTGGTCTATGCTAAGCAGTACTCAGTCTCACAAAGGAAACGGGAAAGCAAATTCACATAATGAACGTCATAAACATTCACATAAGTATAGGACAATACACTGGAGTACATATGTACATATGTAGATTCATTTCACTATACATTACAATTGGCTAACATAATCTGTATGCATACATATGTATCATATGAACACAAGGAGGTTGGGTTGCACATAGCATACAAATACTGCATGTACGTACATACCAAAGTCAATAATTGCTGGGCAACATTTCCAATATGAGTACTTGAAAATACATTTTCAGGTTTCAGCTGATCAGCATTCAGTAGTGAAGCTAGCAACTGAATGAAAGAAAGACAATTTGATGACCAAATGAAATACATAAAGAACACAGCATTTCACAACAATGTTTATGGAGTATTCCAGAAATTATGGATTTCATTCCAATACCCTCAACACTATTGTTGAAATGCACAACTGTGCACTACTGTACATTCACATTGTATCATTAACGATTATAACACTATTATAATGAATAAAATGGTTTATGCTGGTGTCCAAAATTTCAATTTGTGTACTTACGTGATTAAAACGTGTACAGTGGCAAACACTTAATATGCCACAATTGGATTTGAAAAATTTTGGCCTATTATCCGTTTTGGCATATTAACCAAACAGTCAACGAACGTCATTGAATAGAATCGATAATTATAAATTAATGAGGATATACATAATAATGGTGATAATAGTAAAGACGAGCACAGCTCCTACTATAACATTAGCAAACAGTCAATGATTAAAATACTGCAGAAAAGTAGCCTGCACTTGTGACTGTGTAGCACAATAGACAGTGATAAAGTGATAAGTGACAAACTGATAAAGTGACACAAATGAGGTGTGGCATATAAAGTGTTACCTAACACATGGTAATCAATCAATTGGTGTCAGTGTAACAATGGCGGATGGCGGATATGGCGTTTGGCGAATTATATGTATAGTAATTACGTACTAATGAATTCGTTCAGGAAAATAGTGGCGTAATAAGCGGTTTGGCATAATAAGCGGTGGCATATTAAGCGTTTACCACTGTATATATTAATACATACGTATTACATTCATAGAGAATGTATACAGAATTATTAGTGTACAGTACCATATGTCAAAGTCACCACTACAACTAGCAGCCACTATCCCAGGTGTGCATTACGTATGTACTCGATGTGTCTTGCAGCACAATCCTATGAATAATAATGAGTGCATGTGCTATGTTTATGCAACATAAAATGGAGGATATGAGAAATAATAGGGATCGGGACATTAAAATGCAAGATCCTTTCTTGGAAGCAGTCACATGATATAAATTTTATGTGATATAAAGGTCGCATGAAAAGATGACTGCTGGAATAGTTAGCTATTTGGATTGCTGAAATGAAGCAATATGTACTAGTTACCACATGGCTTCTAGGGCGTAACTTATTTACTGGCCGAGACCCTCGGGCGCATAGCGCCCGAGGGGCGAGGTCAGTAAATACGTTACACCATATAGAAGCTATGTGGTAACTAGTTTATCACAGGAATAAACGCCCTAGAAAGCGCGCTTGATTTTGAATTTGAATCTTTCAAGAAAGACTGGCACAGCGTTCGCAGCAGCAGCAGCTGACTAAGAAGTATTTACCATCGAAACTTAAAGACGTTACGCTCTATAGAGGCCCTGTAGTAACTAGTTTATCACAAGTCAACCTGTAAAAAGTGCGGTCGATTCTGCCTTCTGAGGAAGAATGGCAACGAGATCTCTGCCGGTGAACCTGGAGATCTTTTCGCTAAATCTAGCTTTTGATTTTACCTTAGACGATGAGGATTTCGAAGGTTTACTCGAGACTGCGTCCACGAACACGATATACAACAAGCGTTCGTATATAAAAGTGCGTTATATACGAACTTTTTCGAAAAGTCCAGGGCTAGAGGAAGAACTCTATATGATACTTTTAACAAAGTAGTGGGTTGAATCCTGAACGAACCTTGCGTTCTCGTTACTATTTTTGGTAACTGTGCTGACTTCTTGCGTTTATTCTAATGATATTCATGTCATTTGCCAGCTAATTTAGTTGATTGATTCCCATGACCTCTGCGTAAACGCCTGGGCGTTTCGATTTACTACCCGGGAGTAAATCGTTACTACCCAAGCGGCTCCTTTGATGTATGACGTCATCGGGTGATAATTGAAGCTACAAAGCAAAATTTGAGCTTTGACAATATTTCCAATCAGAAAGTCATAAGCAATGGAGGAATATCATCATAGAATTGGCCTTGGTTAAGAGTGTATGCTCAAGTTAAAGGATTTCACCTACCAAGTAGCAGTGTTCGCTATGTATGTAGTATTAATAGCAATACTACTTAAATCAGCAGTGCGACTTCAGTATATACTGGTGCGACCTTTCGCCCAAAAGATACAGTATATTGCATGGTACAACATTTCTGATGTACAGTATTTGCACCTAATTCTTACTCAGTACATGTATGTAATTAATACACTGTATGTATGTAAACTACCCATATACATACCTCATCAAAGAAGTCACAAACTCTGTAGGGATTTATTCTTTGTAAAACGAAATTTGCAAAAGCCAAGGAGTCGCATAACTGTAGTTTACACAAAGTTGGAAGAAAATTCACAGATGAACAGATCAGCATGTTAAGAACACTCCAGGTCTGCATACAAAAGTCACACAGGGAGTGAGGAAAACTGCTCCACTGGTAGTGTACCTATGTGTACATAAGAATACCATTGGGTTCAAAAGACTAAGTCAAAGTTGTAAGAGGAGCCTTTACTCTCCTGACATCATAAGCTTTATGTTGTTAGAAATTGTTTCATCAAAGCTTCATGTTGTTAGAAATTGTTTTGCCTAAACATGCAGGCATCTGACATTCAATACAATAATGATTATACGTACGTACATACCTTCTGAACAAAAGTCACTTGTGAAGTTGGATATTTCACAGCAAATTTTTTCTGGTTGAGATGAAAAAGACAAAATGTAGAGAAAATAAACAATATTTATCAGAATAGTTGTACTCTTGGTACAATACTGGTTTGTATTAACAAGATAGTACGTATGATCCTTTCATACGTCATTGCATATCCCTAATACATAATTGCAAATAAAAACGATATTGTCTGCAATTATACAATACATGTAGTAAGGCCTGAAAAGTCTATTGAAATGCCAACAATGCTTCAAAGGTGAATTACAAGTCATTGTCATTCATGTCAAACATTAGTTTACGTAGAAAAAAAACTAAAGCTGTAATTATTAATGATAGAAGGTATTACCAACCTCAGAAACAATGAGTCAGGGAACTAACAAAGATTAGCTTCAAGTCATACCTGTGACCGTGAAATGGCCTGAAATGAGTAATGGGTTCATGTACGTACATGTACACACATAATATTCATCAGTAATTAAAGATGATTAAATTCCTAATGGAATTCATACTTTTACTGCTAAAATAGTCAATTGAGCCTCTGTAATGAGATCCTTCTACAATATCCCATGCACATTACGTATATACGTACGTAACTAGCTGAAGTTCCTATCCATAGTGCAAAGTGGTTGGAACAAACCTGATGATGACAATATATGGTATCAAATGCCTTACAACCAATAAATACACGAGTGAGTTAACTGTGCAAAATTTGAATGCATTGAAATACAATGTACAAAACAAGAATGTATAGTATGCCTGCATGTACATATGTATGTACATGAATGTATGTACTGTACCTTATCAAAGTAAAAAGTTGGCTGTGGCTGAAATCTCAAAACAGTGACATATTCCTGCAAATTACCAGTCAATAAGGCAATCAGGTTGAGGAATATTGCTCTGACCTTTTTGTCCTGCATGGAAAGCATAACAATTAAAAGCAAGTAATCATACTAAAATACATGGATACGTATGTATAATAGGCCACACAAAGGTATGTATGCATGTACAAGCACAGAACTCTAAACAACAAGTAACACATCAGGAATACAATTTCCATACATTGGTGTTTTATTCAGTAAAGTTCATATAGAGGATTTGTTTAGTGTTGAAAAGTTGTAGATGAAGGCAAGCCATACATAGCAAACTGAATTTCTAAAGGAAATACGTACAAACTTCTGACAGAGAAACAAGTAAGCCTAAAATTGTCACAAATAAACAAAAAAAAACAAAATGTAAAGGGGGTATATTATGTAGGATTATAGTGGACATAGTTTGTAGTTGAGACCAAATAAATTTTCCAAGAACTTACTGCAAATTCTTCTGGTTCAGGCTTGGCATTGCTGGCAAAAGCAAAATCTCGCTCGTGATATTTTGGATCTATAACCTACATAGATGTACACATATGTAGGACGTCCATGAAAGTACATATGCAATATCTATGAAGTACAGTATATCGAAATAAGTAATACAAACATAGACAAATTACATACTTGCTAAATGTACAAACTTGCCATAGTGCATATGCTACACATATCACAAACATGTCACATACTATACTGAGTGTACTACCTACATGTATAAGAGTTTTAAATGTACCTGCTTCAAAGACTCCATGACAGGATGCAAAATCCATTCCGGAAAAGGTAATATGCTGATGTTATTAGGAAGGGACAGACTTCCTACATCAAGATCAACCACTATGGTGTCATCCTAATATAAACAATGGAAGACAATGCTTAAAGTGGTTACCAAAATTTGGACAGCCTCACATCAAACATACAAAAGACTAGCAGTCAGATGTAAGCAGAAAAGAGCAAACTTTAGGAAACATGGGAACACACAATTGTCAAAGTACAGTGTCTGTGATATCCAGGTCTTGCAACTACGTACATAGTTGGCCTCTGGCAACAGAAACGAAATACAGCCAAATGTCAACTACCCATGCCAATTGGGTCTTTCAAGGGTAACGAGCCATTATTACAGTCTGTGAAGAACAACAGAATATGGATGATGTATCCTTGTTTTGTAGTTGAAAGCAAAATTTCAATTATTGACTATCAAAATGGCAGGAGAGAATTGCCATGGCAATGACATATTGAGACAGAGTACACAAAGAGGTTGGAAATATTATATCCCAGCTTTTCTCCAGAAAGAACTACATATATGCACCAAAAATGACTGTATCCCATTCTCTTCCTGCACATTGCTCAAACCTGGAATGTTTCAAAGGTACCTGGATCCCAGTCAACTTGCACAGACTTACAAAAGACATCATGTGAAGTTTGCCAAATATTTACTGATTTGATGTACTTATAACTAACAACTACACTGTACTGCTTTGGAAAGAACCAAGTTTATTGTTGCCAGTTATCACAGTGTAATAGTGTTTCAAATACAACTTTCATACACACATATGTAGGTACGTATATACATACGTATCCTACACCTGATGTGTATATCGGTAAAATTAGTATCTTAATGTACAATGACTGTGTAGGTTAAATACAAACTAACCCAATGCAATACTACGTACAACATTTTGCACCTCTGTAAGTGTAATGTATCACATTCCACTGCATTTAACAAAAGTGAATTTCACTGAACCATAATGAACAGTTCTCATCAAGTTATTCATGCAGCCCATATTTCATTTGATAATAGAGTACTGCACTGTGGGCAAAAGCATTCTACATACCAAGCCAGTTATTTGCTGTGCACAAGAGGAATGAATTCCCATAATGTATGTGGACGGCAACTGTAGGAAATCCAGTAAGGAGAGTGGTACAACTGGAACAAAAGAATATCTACACGAGAGAAGGAGGGAAATGTCAACGTATGTACATACAATGTGATACAACACTCTTTCACTAGTTGACTTACATACGTATGCATGTAGATGTAGTAATACTCCTCACAACAAGGACTGAATCAAGAGCCCTTTTATAATGGCTTATAAAGTGGCTTGGAAAGTACTTAAACTTCTAATGGGGCACATGCCTACAAGTACAGCTTTATATGTGGCTTGAAAGATTCCTTAATGTTAACCTGCCCACAAGCCTATTACACATCATTATCAACATCGTAATGATTAGTTATGAATTCATAGCACTAACTCACCCCAGTTCCAGAGGAAAAATTATAGATGTCAATCCAATTTGTGCATCAACCAGATTCACAAAACTTGATGATATGAATAAAATACTGACATCAGAGAGAATAGCACCAAATAAGGATACCAAATTTCGCACACCTGCATATGTAACAGAAAAGAAGTATACATAATGTAAAGAATTAGACCTTCATCAGGTGGTACATCTCAATGTACTCATAATACAATACGTGTATATCCACACATTTTTGTTGTTGGGCTACTTTAGAACTGTACATTGAAAGTAAAGTACGTACCTTACTACAGAACTGAATCTGAAGAAATATAATTGTAACACTTATAAATTGCATTGGGTATATCTTATGTGCAGTAATAAGTGACAGCTTTCAATTTGAACTACGTAAGAATCTCACTTTAAAAGTGAATTTCCAATTTCCTTGCTGGAAGGGAATGGACATAGAAATGGAAATGTGCCCCAATCACAAGTACCGGCATACACACAATGAGGGTAATACTATGCTTGAGTACAGCTTTACCAATTATGCTTTCTCCTCAGCTCTGAAATATATCTCAATACAATACCTACGTACAAGCCCCCATCAATCTTGGATTATTTTGAGATATTTGATAACATTATTCAAATTCAACTATTCAAGTACGTATATATGTATTCAACAGATGTTGAGATATCTATATTTACTGTATGTATAAAATGGGTGCTACTACAGTCACTACTTAGTAGAAGACTGCTAATACCTATACTTATCATAAGGTATAGTATTGCATCAATAATGTGTGCATGTTGAAATTTACTCTGCTCCAATGGCCAGCCATGTTACAATCAGGTGAGCCAGCCACTATCTGCAAATGGTAGTCAATATGAGGGCTGGATCACCTGGCTGGTCATATCACTGCCAGTTGCCATTTTTTGCCATGTGAGCATCACTATACAGCTCGCTATCTACTATACCTGTGACTATGGCAATATATTACCCTAAAACAATTACCTGGGGAAGGGGGTCATATGGTATAGGTTTTGTCAATTCTGTGTTTATATTTTCATTATTCAACTATTTTCATTTTGACTTCCATTATGTTACACTGGATAAATAATACAACAATATGTTCCTACATGTACTGGAATGGAAATTTATATTATAATTTCTATTACTTGAAAAAGCAATAGACTTTTTTGAAAAGCCAAGAAATAGAAATTGGGCTAGACTTCAAGTGCAACTGCTTTGCCAAATTTAATGTAATATCTTCAGTAAAGGTTCTTCTAAACCTCAAAGAGACACCCGAGTAATTTGAGTGTGGGGGGCAGCAGCTCCACGTGTTTTTCAACTCGAATTACTTGTTGGTATCATTAGAATGTACTCACAATCCTTAGTAGTGTGGTATGAACACCATACAGCCCTCGTTAATGGATGTCATCATTACTTTTGCATTAAATTGCATATAGATGACAATAGTGTCTAGTTAACTTCCTACACAATACTGCACAATGACTTTAGTTACTGGTGACACGAAACTTTGATCCAAACACTAACCTATGCTTCTCAGTAAAGATATCGCTAGTGTCTTTGTGTAGGGAAGCGAAATTGAGGGATCAAATGGAGGCAAATAGACAGATATCAATGGTGACAGACACAAATTCTCTCCAGAGCTTCCAGGTTTAGGCAAATATATCTCTGCGAGCACCTTCAAAGAATCCTCCAGACTACCCTTATTTTGCTCAATCCAAGATGTATACAAAAATTGCAAACATTTCTGTAAAATAAGAATAAGAGAAAATTTCTTGAACACCCAACTCCACACAAACCAAGTACAATTACACAGCAATAAAAGCTGCAATATCACACATATACGTACACAAGTAGTTGTGGATTTACACTACCCTACCAAACATTAACATTGCTGTTATACAGATGAATATGTACATATTTTTTTATTTTTCTTTGGCTTAAACTGATCTAAAGTAATCAACAATACCATAAAGGGACAAGTACACATTGACCACTACACTATGTGCATATACGTAGTATAATGTACATATAAAGTATATATGTATTACATGCATACTGTATAGCAGGCATACACACAAGAATGCATGACAATAAAACTAGTCTATGAACTACATAATTATAAGACTATGGACAACATCTGTACAAAGAAATTATTCTTTTTGTCTACAAAATTAAATACACGTAGCAATATTGCAGCAACAGTTGCACAGCGGTGTAAATAACTGAGAGATACTTTGCAAAATGGAACAAAACACTATTATATCAAATTCTTACTTGGAGGACATCAAATATTGCTATGGATGAGATGAGACACAAACAAACTGGCTCATATAGTATCATCTTTTGAATACAGTCCTCGAAGAACATCTCATTTCCCTCATCCAAAGGAGCTTCACTCGATTGAGGTCGTTCTTTGTCTTGTTCTGTGTTTCTATTAGAAAAGAACACTCGTAATCCCCAACACAAAAAGTAATTCACTTCATACATGAGGAAACAAAAATATGTACTCAATATAGACAATGAGAAACTCATGTATGAACATGAACAAAAGTACACACACACAAACACACACACACACACACACACACACACACACACACACACACACACACACACACACACAACACACACACAACACACACGTACACACACACGCACACGCACACGCACACACACACACGCACACACACATACATACACACACATATGTACACACACAATAAACACACCCTCACGCACACACACACACACACACACACACAATGACTACATTAGAAAGTATAAGCTTGAATTCATGTATGTTGTCGTGCTGCATACATAACAATAGAACCACCCACATTTACATACAAGCAGTGGTGGACAAGAAGTACACCACATTACCTCGATGTATGCATTCTGTAATACACAAGACTGCAACAGAAAGTCCGCAAGCCATTTTCAGCAGTCAAAGCGAAAGGAATGAACTGTGGTCTTTCCAAACGATTTGATAGTTTCCAACCAAGAGGTTGACAAAACTATGATGAGACAAAGACAGGATTAAATAAAGCACATATTCCCATACATGATAGTAAGATGATTGCAGGTTTGTTTCTTTCAAAACAATCGCCCTTTACAAGAAACACAGCAATTAGATAAGCTCACAGACATACCTTTTATGGCAAAAGGTGGACAGTTAAGTAAACACACATATGTATGTATGTCCTTCAGACACAAGTAGGACTCGACTATATGCACTGTGTATTCATCACTTGAGCAAAACACCCAACACCATTTAAAATTCATACAAACGCCTGGTTATAATTTGGACAGGCCAATACTCTCTAGAAATAAGAACACACAAAGTTCTACTTATCTACATATTTTGAACATTCTTATCCATTATTGCCCACAACTAATGAGTACTAATAGTCTATAATAAATCATAAACATGTAGTCACATGCACAGAATCCACATGAGATTTCCTATAGTGATACATACATACACATTATATTGAATTATCATGTAGTAATAACAAAGGTAAGATTGGTAGCATTGATGAATAGTAAACGAGTATGTGCTTGGAACATAGTACACAACATATAATCAACTCGAATACACAGGTAGAATCCATTTGTGGATACACTAACCATCTCTAGACCTTCAGGAAGTTTGAATTTTTCATTTTTGTTGAAATTTAAACTATATAATATACTACCTGCAGTATACAAGCAATATACGTAATAATATTAATCACACATGATAATATACATAATATTATAAAGAGTGCTATTGCGTGTATGTTTGTAGCTGTGCTAGAATCATGTAGGAATATATAAAATCGATGAGCAATGAAGAGAAAATACAAACTGGAAAAGATTATGATCTAGTGGGACTGTTATTCTTAACAATCCATGATATATCAGTAGCCTCTTTCCTTTGCGCTACTTGTAGTTAATAATAAAGGTTTGTCTTCAACACAAAGGCACCCTTATGTAGAGCTTTAGCTTTCTGGTTAGTTACCACGATGATTTTCCACTCACTCGATATATTAGCCCCTAGCCAGGCTTTGGTTTAACCACAAACCCTAGATACCATGATATGATTAACCCCTCTATTCAACAAGTCCTGATAAATCTACAGGTATAACCAGGGATCTATTAGGGACCATATCCGTTGTTATATTTATATCATTTACGCGTAACTTCTATCGAACTTACAAGAACTAATATGCCTGGGACATCACCAATCGCGACTACTCTACCCGCGAAAATGCTCTACGATTCCAAATACAAGTATAAAAGTAGTCAGTAGCCGACCACGCTGGCCCACTATCAACGATACTCAGCAGAGGTTGAGGTGAAACAGACATCAAAACCAAACCTTTTTCATGAGGCGTCGATGGTGGAGCGGATTCATCCAGACCAACAATCGCAAATATTTCCAAGGCTCTATTGCACCCCTGTTCCATACTGACTATTCGTTCGGATTCTACCACAACAGATCATCGGGAAGATCCTGCAATCAGATTAGCTATATATGAGGGATTCTTATAATAACATCTCTAACACTAGTCGGTACAGATCACACCATAGATGAGAGCATTATTATTACGGTTTTCTTACCGCGCTTTACAGTATAATACTAATACTGTTCACGCGGGTATGGACCCAATATAAATAGCTAGGTATGGCTACTGCAATTATAATACAGATTATGTTACATCATAGCACTATATGATTTCGACACTGCATGAATGTGACACGCAAATTATACGCAAGAAAAGTCATGTAGATCACATCCTTATGGATAAGTTCTAGTTACAGGGGGAATTCATCTTTTTTTAAGCGAGGATATAATATACTCCAACACGGTACTAGAGTATCTATCATAATATTTTACCCCCAGAGAATATTTAGAAGATTGTATACAACATTTGTACTAAAGTTTACCTATCCCATCCATCACTGATCAATTGTAAAGCTCAAGTACTATAGTAAATCAATCAGGACTGTCTTTCAAGGTTGTTGATACAACTGTCTGATACCATGCAACCTATTGTTTCCTAACAATTCACATTCCCTCCATATTATATATGTGTAAAAATACACACACACGTGCACACACACACACACACACGTACACACACACACACACACACACACACACACACACACACACACACACACACACACACACACACACCATATTATCTCATATTCCTGTTACCTGATCCCACATGATAGAATGATAACATCACTCATCCAAGCTCTAGCGTAACATATGGGGTGCTGTGCCTTTATGTATGTACAAATCCACAGGTGTATACAAAGGTAACAGTACATCTGTAAGTGTACAAATGGTGATGATAGCTACAAGTCATGATGAATCATCTTCACCTTCAACCATGCAGCTGATTCTTAAGTCATTATGAGAAAATCCACATACAGTAATACTCAGTAGGATTATTGAGAACAATTCAGACCAAGCCCTCCTAAACAGCTCTAAATATAAACTATAAATTTTTACTTGAACTGGTGTTCACTGCACTACACTTTATAAACTACCTGATATCATAAGACCTGTTGCCAATATTTGAATAATGCCCAACACCCTGTCCACACACTGCATCATTAGTTGATCTGATCAATCTGTGTATTTGTTGCAATTGTGAAAGGGTACAGTAACTAATACATAAAAGTACAGGTACATATGCATACTTATGTGCATTTTTAATACTAGAGTACCCCTGCTAAGGAAATAACAGATTTTACAGTTCAAATATAAATACAAAACATTCTTGATCATACAAACATAAACTTCTTTTTGCTAATTCTTCATTCTGATGTCAGCACATATGGGTCTGTATACAATATTGATAGATGAAGACTTTCCGGATCCACCTTGATCCATAAACATACATGCTCACATACTGTACATATGTACATACCTTGAGAACATAGACCTTGTCCCAGACATCATGCAGTAAGTGAAATAACTCTGAAGTAGCTTATGTTTCCTCTCCAAATGGGCACCATCTTGATCCTTAGCCTCACTATGATCGCCTTCGATGTTATTATTCAATTCA
This sequence comes from Chondrilla cf. caribensis, assembly GCA_964020155.1. NCBI lineage: Eukaryota > Metazoa > Porifera > Demospongiae > Chondrillida > Chondrillidae > Chondrilla > Chondrilla cf. caribensis. The sequence goes on from OZ026553.1 coordinate 2,788,911, forward strand.
ATGATGCTATTACTTGAGCCGCATTTCCTTTCTGTAGGTCTAAGCTTCTCCATGAGGTAGCTGCACACAATTGGTGGTGGTTGGGAGGCATTCACTTTCGTGTGAGCTCTTATGAGTTCAGACTGGAGATGGACCAGCAATCTTTCCTGTTGACATCATAGTATAAGAGAGAACACAATCATATGTGTTGAGAGTAGATAAACAGTTACATACATAGCTAAGTACGTAGCTATGTAAGGTACATAAAGAGGATTTCAGAGTGAATTTCAAATATGTAACATTGAAAGTGTGAATAGCTTGAATTCAAAGGGCAGATCATTTCGCAATGAGACCTTAATATACACAATGCAAGTACTATAGTGTACATACAGGATATGTACATACGTATGTGTCTGGTAAAGAACAGAGAATTTACACCTGTTCTCTAAGGTGAGACAAGTTCAATTATTTCACTTGTACTTCTTCAATGCATAAATGGCATTGCCTGGAATCTGAGATGAAATATAATACATATGTGTACTTATATCACACATACGTACATAGGCTAATATATACATTCATACATTCAGAAGTATGTATATTATGCATACATATATACATACATAAGCATATACATACATAAGTATAATACATACATACATACATACATACATACATGCAGAAGTATATACATATACATACATACATACATACACATAATACGTACATAAGTTGATTCATACATACATACATACATACTTTTGCTCTCATGCCTGATCTGGTCCACGTGAAGTAGGCAACTTAATAGATTGACTTCTAAAGAGAGTTAGGACCTCTTTCAAGTAACTGTAGTACAAATTCCCTGATGAACACATTCGTCTTTGACATACAACATCAGAAGACATCACAGGATGGAAACGTTTTTGTTGGCTGCTAAAGAATAACAGGAAATGGAATTTTTTGGTTAACCATAATAATTCAGGGAAAGAAATGTAAATTGAAGCAGTCAACTATTATTAATAGTCTAATCTATCTGTTCAAATGGGTGTCATAGTGCGTTCATCTACTATATAAATGTCTCAAAACAATACATACGGGCTATACATGCATGTATGCCTTTCACGTTAAGGTACATTGGGGAGGTAACTGACATAACAGAAGGATGGATACGGAATGAGAATGTATAGGGCAAAATGCATACGGTGTGATACGGGTTGGCGGGAGATGTGGGATGGGTGTATTTATACATTAATGATGATGAGCAATGTTTAAGTGTCTACTGCTGGTCAATACCCTACGTATGAAAATGTCAGTGACACGGATTCAAATCAATGGCTAGGTACTGCCACAGTTGGAAGTCAGGTGCCTCGTACAAATTGTAGAACTAGAAGTGATCTTAGAGCACATGCATACCCCGTGCAGCTCTGCATGTGGACTCGATATAATGGGCGCTTCGCAGAATCAATAGTTACGTACTGTATATATTTGCATGTGTGCGTGTGTGTGTGTGTGTGTGTGTGTGTGTGTGTGTTCGTCTGTGTTGGTTGTGGGTATGCATGTTAATAAGTCAATTTTGGTAATGATAATGATTATTGTGACACAAGTACAGCACAAGATTCGTATATGCATGTATAATCAGCCAGCTTCAATTGTTATGTGTGCATACCTATGGTTAGCAATACTACCTGCAAAGGATCTTAAGGTTCCTTTGAGCCATCCACTCATTTCAGAGTAAGTTTGTACATGACCACTCCATGAGGGGGTACAGAGCCGGACACCTTCCCTGACATCACTCCGGCATCCTTGTGGAGCCACAGGTCACGTGCCAAGGCCTGCTGGGATTGGATACCAATGGTCTTGAAGTCCATAGTGATGGTTGAAGTGTTGCTGTTGTCTAGGTTCAGCAGAATGACAGCAACCGAGCCTCCAGAAAGGGGACCAGCCCACACTTGTTTCTTGGAGTCACTGCTGCTCCACACCATGTGACCTCGAACACCTTTCAAGAGGCAAAAGAAGTACTCAAACAAGTAGGGACAACTGATGAGCTAGATTAGATACGGGCTCACAGGTTTTTGCTTGGTAAAGCAAATTGCTATCTGTGGATCCTTCCACAGATAAAAAATTTGGAAATGCCCACCCCCCACCCCCCACCCCCCCCTCCTTGAAATAATAGCCAAAATTGACTTATTAACATGCATACCCACAACCAACACAGACGAACACACATACACACATACACACACACACACATACACACACAAGCATACACACACACAAGCATACGCACACACACGCACACACACACACACGCACACACACACAGCCCACTAAAAAATATACACACAAGTAGCTGTAGACACTAACATTGTAGTGTTTCGGTCTTCAGAGCCTCGTCAGTACAGCATTTATATTTTCACACAAGTGTACACGCTGGTACACATGCACACACACAAACATCAATATCACAATACTGTAGTATGTCTATACTCTGTGTACTCACACACACACGTGTAACCTGTCACAAATACACACATCCAAACATGTGAAATGATTGTGATTACAATAACTACAAAGTAAATTCCAACACAGCACTGACTGTTTCAGGGCACGCACACACATACACACACATGCTACCAACATACACATGCAAAAACCTTATACTACCAACACACACACACACACACACACACACACACACACACACACACACACACACACACACACACACACACACACACCACACACACCACACACACACACGTGCACACAGACAAATGTGCGAATGTGCAGAATCACAGATTTGCAACTCCTTATATACCATCTGGACACTTCAAATTTCGCGCCATAATGACGTCAGAATATTGATCGACATCCGGGCCACTGCGTTGCCGTGTTGGCGAATACGTTATAAGATCATCGGAACGCATAACAAACGCGATCGAAAATTGCATCGTAACATCCGAATACAACTCGATACAGCAATTTGAAATACATCATCGCAATCAGTACAGGAAAAGAAAAGCGAATAAAAAGGTAAAGTGACCCCGAACTGCCGACGGGGTCTGTTATTCCGTGTTTTCTGACTTGTCCATACATTTGAATAGAGCAATCATCACCTATAGAGGTAGAATAAACTAACGAATGCAATGTAAAATTTCATATGAGTGGGAAACTGGGGAGCTTGAGTGTTTGGTAGAAGGCTTCTATCCAAGCAGATCGAATCCTGAACTACTCTGGTGTTCTGGGGAAACTGTGCTCTATTTGGCTACAATTGGTGTTGACCAGAGATACGCATTCAACTCATAGATATACTCGACGTGTACTTCGTGGTCATGAGTTTACACCCACCATAGATGCTATAAACTGACATAATTTTAAATAGCAATACGTCGACGTACCTCATTGCATGAATAAGCTCATACTGTACCAAGTGATCGCCCAACCAATCCCACTATGGGAGGGATCTATGATTATATCTATAGACCTTGCATGTACCTTATGGCCAATCGTCTCTCATCATGCACATGCATGCTATCGGGACATTGTCCACCCATTCCTGCACTGACTATAGGGGTCATAGATGTTCTATTCCACGTATAGGCTTGTACGCCGATCAATTGCAAGAGTCATGATTGGTAGTCACTAGTGTTTAGACGAGGACATAGAGGAAGTTGTCTGGTGTCTTGGTAACGGTCTGGCCAAAGGTCGACTACCCAAAATGGCGGCTACGGAGGTACGTACGTACGTATGTTCGTGTATCGATGTTGTAGTATCTGTGCTTCGTGCAAAGAGCCAATTATTATTATTATTATCAGTAGTATAAATTAGCACTAAAAACCAATTTTAATAAGTTCATTATCCCAAATTTCCTAACATTAATAGCTCCTTTCTTGCAATCCACATCTTCATCGTGTTCCTGGCTACTCTGGGTACTTTCAAATTACTCAAGAACATGTCGCCTGCTTTTTCATCCTCTTTCATCCAAACTCTATGCATGAACTGGTTGATTTAATTGTTTTTCTGTAATGAATGTGTGTGCTTGTGTAGCAATGCTATGAAAGAGTGTTAAACCATGTGGACAAATCAGCCGGAAGAAACACTTTAGATACGCAGACTGTGAATCAATTGCACCAGCAAAGCAAACAGTTTGGTCATGCTGGATTGTGCCTCATGTTCCAGTACAGATTCATGTTCCTAATGTATTACTGCAGGTATTATGAGCAGTATTTTGAAGACCTACAGGCCGAGTTACAACTCCTCCAGCAAGAACAAAAACAGTATGTATGTAACTGATTTTGTATGTTTCTTTTTTGGAAATTATACTTCTACTACTACAGGCTACAGATGAAATTGGAAAACATGAAGTGTGTGTTTGTGTACCTGTGTGTGTGTGTGTGTGTGTGTATGTGTGTGTGTGTGTGTGTGTGTGTGTGTGTGTGTACGTGTATCGACATGTATGTGCATGTGTGTGGGAGAGTTTGGCAGAAAAATTATTAAGGTTGTCAGAATTTAAACTTAAATAGATGGAAATGACATTATATCGACTTTATATATGTACATGTGTAGCCCCCCATATGTAATCCGGGTACATGACAAATGAAGGTTACTTTGTAATTTTGTTCGGTGATTTTTGCATGATTTGAGAGTATTTGCATTTTAAGATTCTCATTTTTCGAATTCTTTAGTCCTACAAGCTCAAAGAAGTTTAGAGGAGGAATCTCTAATCTCTGAGAACAGGAAGCTGTTGAGATTATCTCCCAGTGAAGCTGCAGACCTGGCTGTCTTGGAACATGAGGTTTGATTACTCATTTCGTATGTGAATAATATACATATGTATATATGTAATTGTAATATTCATTTAATTTTGCCATGGATTTTCCTGGTTATATGAAACTGTAGTACATGTGTATTTTGAAACCCAAGCAATTTTGCTTAATGTTGAGTGCTTCATCAGCTGTCCTTTTCGTCACGTATGTATAGGTGTTGAAGGCAGAAGATGAACACAGGGAAGTACAATGGCTGCAAAGAAACAAGTATGTGCCAAAGCAACGTATGATAGACCTGAAGAGGCAGCTCAAGGATAAGGAAGTTGGTGTTTATCCTGGAGATGTCGAAATTTGAATAACATTATTATTACTGTATGTACGTACTTCTTTCCAACAGGAATTACATGTAGAGTTGACATCTACGAATAGACAACTTGTTATACAGTGCCTTCAGCTTGAAGAAGGTCTTAAGGTATGTCACTTTCTGCAGTGCACTGTGGCTGTTCTTTGGGCACCTTTATATACATAATGAATGTGCATTAAACCTATACTGTATACATGGCAGTTTTAATCAGTGTAGCTCAAATTAGCCCATTCACTTGTACACTTGTTGGATCTGATGTCACACAAATTGGAGGGTGCTATGCGCCCTGGGGGCAAGAATGATATCAGACAAATTACACCAATAAACTGTTGATAACTGGCTTATTTCAAATTCAAGCAAGTGGAATTATGATAAGCCTCAAGTTTTGGTACTTTATGCGATGTAACTAAAGACATTCGCATATACAACCAGATTTAGATATATGTGGTGGTTGGTTGAATGTGTGGCCTATTGGGTGAGGATATGACCTTTAATAAAGACTAAGGCTAATTTGAGAACAAATGTCTTCTTGTGGAAGCAAATTTCGGGGGGGGGGGGGGTCAACTCTGGCATGATTGTTTATTTACCTTCAATGATAATATTATTATTCAATTTATGAAGATAAATTGGATTGGTGAAGGTTGTATGTACCCATGATTTGCTCCACTAAGACTGGATGGTCGCCACTCGTACACAGATGCACGGTAACCGGCCATTTGCAGTTGCCAGGCGAGGGTCTGGCTACGCGAGACTATATGAACTATGGCTGCATGCTCGCAACTAAAAATTAACATCTTTGAAAATGACAAGTATATTAATCGTTCATAAAAATTGATGGTGAACTCAAGTTCGCGATGAAGGCCTAGAGGTATTCTTCGCCCCCATCCATCCAATCGCAGCCACCGTAGACACCACTCAAGTAGAGCTTTGCAATCGATGAACTGGAAATTCGTCAAACCGACTTCCGACCACAGAAGTGAGAAGACAGGTGCAATTCGACTGAGAGTTTCTCTTCTCGTTTATTCGACCTATTCTCTGGAATGGCCCAATTGCCAGCGAAGCGTGAACGCTTCGATTTGAGTCTGAGACAGAAGAAGGAGATTTGTCAGTATAAAGCTGAAAACCCGGCCATAACCCAAGGCGAATTAGCAGCTCAGTCGCCATTATGCCTATTGCGCAACGTGTAGCCTATGCATTTTTTCTTTTCTCAGCACATACAGCTTGTCGTTTAATAGTTGTAATGATAATAATATGTTAATGTATGTGATATTTTCAAGATAGCGTGTTTTGTTTCTGTCAACAACACCAACACAATTCATGATGCAATGCTGATGGACATACCACTGCCACAGAGCTTGCTCCGGCCCTGATAAGTAAGGGCTAATCTAAATGATAATTATCACCAATTTATTTCAAGCAAATTCATGTATACATGCGCTTACTCCTTTCGGTTACTTCTTTTATTGTACTTTGGCTAATTACGAAGACTGGTTACTGTATTTTGTTACCACAACTGCCAATGCATATAGTCGGCCCATAGACGTGGCATTAGAATGAGGAATATTCTAGGAAGTACAAGTAACATTACGCAATATAATCGCGTCTGCTCTACGATCTCAGAGTCCACGTGACATTGCGCAAGAGGTTCGCACAATAAAATGGTGCCTTGATGATGCAGGAACTTCTAAGGAAACCATTGCACCTGATAAGCATTGGAGAATGCAGAAGAGGTTTGGTAAAGTGCATCATGTACCTATGAGTATTTGTGTTATAAATGTGTATATTCGTAGCGACTAGGTTCGAGTAATGGTAGGAATCTATGTATTGTTGACTTCTTATCTCACTTCCCGCGGTCGTATTCCTCCTGCGTTTAATGTAAGGGGATCGAAGGGAGGTATCTTGAAGTGCCTGGATAACTTGGATTGAGCGTCATTAGATACCGTTAACCTTTAGCTATTGACATCTGTCGAATCAATGTTGAATCATAAGGGTCTATGGTTGAATCACCTTTCTATGGAGTTGAAACTGTTACTAACTAGAGTCAATAGCTCGATGCTAGACTGCTCGAGGTTATCAATCCCAGGTTACCCTAGTTTACCCTATATAACTCCATATGTGGGGGTTAGGCCTCTGAGCTAGTGGCCCATCAATAACAGACTATGAGCATTGACATTTTTTCCTATTCCTTTCTAATCCCCTTTAGATTTTGAGATGATTATGTTTCGTTTTCATTTCCTGAATGATTTCAACTACAGTACTTACTACTGTATCTACATGTGTATTTATCCAATGGAATAGATTTTTCCAAGTATATTTGTCAGTGAATGTTTGATGATTTCAGGGTTAACTGGTTATACATTCAATATTGTGATTTTTGTACTTGGCAGGTGTTCGTTTATTGCAAATAACAAGGGCACAGGGGAATACCAGTCCAAAGACCACATCAATCTCTTTACAAAGTAAATCTGGGTTGACTTCTCCAGCAGAAGATAAGAATTCTTCCAGACTTCCACAGTTCAGAGAATGTGATGTAGTTGCTTGCTTGGAAGCTTTTCTTAGCCAAGGAATGGTTAGTAGCATCATGTGGCTGGTTACTCCTCCATCACATGTAGGTTAGCGTTGGGCGATAATACGATAATCGTATTTATCGTGATAATTAGCAGCAACGATAAATTATCGTATTCATTCCCACCTTGAACGATTATCGAAATTATCGACTTTGCTAATTAAATATGGCTGCTCAACTAAGTTTGGTGAAAAAGACGAATACCAAGAGTCCTGTATGGAACCATTTCAGCCTTAGAGCTGATGATAAGGGATTGCCCATAGCTGGAGATGAGGACAAGCCTGTGTACCAATAGTGTTTGAAACAGTACTAGCTTCAAATATTGCGTAAATTCTAACCGATATTCCGTTATTGCTAACCGTTAACTGATTACTGGGTAACCGACAAAAACATTACCTTTTCCATGATCTGTATCGTATAATGTGATAAATGATGAGTTGATTGCACAATAATCGTGATAATCGTGATATTATTTGCTACAATAATCGTGGATGAATTCCTCTCTTATCGCCCAATGCTAATGTAGGTAGAGGGTTGACATTGCAGACTTCAATACTTTAGGATGCAAGGAGCAGCTGACATAATGCTATTTCTAGGTTTTCATTGTTTCACGATCTAAAATCATTTCTTAGTGTTCCATTCGGCTTATAACCCTGTATTTGAATTATTGACTGTGGCAGTGTCATGATTAGCACCAGTACATTAGTGTCTGCTGAGTCACTTCTGATCTGCCCTTTGATCACTCTGACATGTCCACCCAACCAATGGCAAGTCTTAGAAAAAATTCCGGCATTTGATTGATGGTGAAGTCTACAAATTTCTTTTTCTTCAATTGTGTACTTGAAATCTTCAGTTTCAATTAGTTGAGCCTTATTTTCTGTTGTTGGCAAGTTGTGTTCTTTCAAGAAAACTTAGATTTGACTGTAATTGCAGTACAAGGCGAAAATTGAAAGGTTTGACAATTTCCATCGTAGCTACCAATGCTACATGATACATTCGTGCAAACTCATTCACCATTGACTCCATTTTTTATGGGCAGTGGGCGTATTCTTGCATATTGTCAATTTGAGTAGATATTTGATAATTCGTCACAGTGTAATTTGACTGGTTGTCTATATTAAGTATGACCACAACTTCCTATCAATTCCATATACTGTTCCATATAACACATGGCAATAATAATCTTAGATTGTAGATTGAATATCCACAATGTTTCCTATTAGTAAACACATTTCGTTATTGTTGTAGAGGCTCAATGCTGCTTGCGTATATGATAATATAGTTGAAATTGCAACTTTCCAGACCTTCATTAATTATTATCTTTAATCTCCACTTTGTCAATTGCAATCACATTTTATCTGAAAACTGGATTATATCATCTATATATTGGGGAAATATAACACTTGACTGATATTTAAGGGCTGCCACAGGTGTGAAAAAAGATGGCTGATTTTGAATTGCCAAGAATTAGGATTGGACTAGAATTCGAGCACAAAGTCTTCACTGAATGTGCTGTCTACAACGAAGGTTATGTGAAAAAGACATCCAAGTAATTCAAATGTGAGGGGGGGTAGCCCCACGGTTTTTAACTTGAATTACTTGTGAGACGAATTCATGTATTATGTATGTATGTTAGTAGTAATGCTTACAGGTAATTGAGTCTTTTTTATTGATTACTTATTAGGTACAACGAGCAGATCGTATGTTCAAGAGTTATCAGAAACTAGGCCATACATTCGGCAATGACGTTTGCAATTTAATGCTGATGGGATGGGCTAAAAAGGTGCCACTTTAGCATACCTGTACTGTTACTACTACTAGAAACCATCATGCTAGTGTATTTCTTATAGCAAGGGAGTAGATTTGGTACTATAACACCAACTGTGATGTCATTGCATGCCTTGTCCTAGGCCACCCTTTGGCACCATACCCTTAGCCACAGCTAAATCTTACTCAAACACCCCTGTTGGAATGTGTGCATACATCTTCACTTTGTAATTCCAATGATGTAAGCAATGGCATCATGGTTGCCCAGGGTGCATGACATATGGCTGGGATGTATCATAGGAAGTTTCTTATATCATGTGAGCTTACCTGTACAAAGTCTGTAATTCTATTTAGCTAAACTCTATGTAGGAAAACTCTTTGTGGTTAGCATACTAGAATATCTCTCAACTGTTAATTTGGGTAATGCTTGTAAAATTGTGCCTTGTATAAACTCTTGATTCGTTCAATCGCAGGGTAAATGGTTGCAGACCAAGAATTTATTGAAACGCCTTAGACAACAAGGCTTTGTGCCGGATTCACAAACATATGCCATCTTATTGTTCTTGTTCTCAAAACAAAATAACAAGATAAAGGCCCAAGAGGTTTTGGAAGAAATGAATCAAAAGGTTTGGGTAGTTTTGTCTTGTAGTGTAAATTGTAAGTTTGTGTATAGTTTGTCCAACCATACCAGCTGACTTGTATGTGTACATATGTGAGAGTTCAACAACAACCTGATGTGCATACGAGCTAATGTGAATCAATTCCATTGTGCTTATGTGTGTATATATGATGTAATAATTGTCTCAACTACTTACAGCACGTTTGTTCTCTGTTTTGTAAGGGAATAACAGTGAGCGATCTATTTTACAAGACTAGATTGACAGGAAATCAAATCTTGAAGCTTCAAAAAGTTTGTTGTTGCATGGTTTTGTGTGTACATACGTGCATACTTATTATTTTGTATTTAGCATGATTAATTCCGAGAGATTCACAAGAATTGCCGGTATATGTAGCCCTTGTAACACGTGTTGTTTAATGGAATATACATAGGATGTGTCAATATAGGGTGACTTCTTGGTGTATGCTGGTGTATGTCTTCACTTGACAGTGTGTTTCCATTTGTTCACCTGTCAGTGCATTTTTCCTACTGCTACAAATGTACGTATGTATGTTCACCTGAAATCATCTACACCTCTGTTGATTTGTGTGCACAGGTAGTGAATGGCAGTATGTTCACCTATGTTTGTATACATACATATCTGTGTGTTTTTGTCTGCCCTTACCTTTTGTTCACCTGCATTTGTGTTCTCTTATACCTAATTGTGTATGTACATACATAAGTTCACATGTTTTCCACTGTACCAGTATTCAGCTGTTTTTCCTGTACGTATTTGAGTGGTTAAACTGTGTTTACTTGTGTCCAACTGAGTTCAACTGTTTCTCATTCCCGCTTTTAATAGCCACTGTGCTTACCTGTGTTGTATCGTACCTACATAGCATTCATCCACTAGTGTTTATGCTTAGATTCTAAAGACATGTTTGGGGTCTGACTATGAACAGTTACTGCAAACTCCTGCCTTGTCAGCAATGAGGTATCCTCCAGTCATTGAGGAGTGGTACACCAAACGAACATCTAATGAGATTCTCCAGCAGAAGGTGTGGTTTGTGTTTTGTCATTGGGACTACAAATAGTTGGTTGTTGAATGTCTGCTTGTGACTTTGTCTATTTCAATGATGATATTATGCCTGATGTACGTATATATACCTTGTCGTTACTTATGTATTACATATGTACGGTACGGTTCATAAAAATGGAAACGTTAACCCGTGAAAAGTTACCACTTTTCGGTTAACGTCTAACTGTTAACTGATAACTGTTAACGGTGAATAGTTAACCGAAATCGGTTAAAAGTTAACACATACGTAAGTCTACGTACACCTAATAAAAGAGCTATGCATTATGCGTACGAGGCGTATCCGAGCGTGTTTATCATCAGCGAATCAGTAGAAGAGAGATGGTTCTGAGTACGTACTGCAAGCAGCGAATAGTACAATTGTACTTCCAGAGACGAGTTTCCTACCAGAATGTTGTCAATATCCTAAAATTGGAAGGAATAAAAGTATCGAAGAAAGGCGTATGGACAACTATTCAGAAGTACAAGAGACATAGAACGATCTCCCGTCTCCCTGGATCTGGACGACCATACAAGATTACTTCTGAAATGCTTAGGCTTATACGTAGAAGATCGCATGAAGGACGACGATGAGACTACTGCCACACAGCTTGTCAAACTGCTGGAAGATCAAGGGCACCAGATCTCTAAAACTACGGTTATCAGAGCCAGAAGAACACTGGGTTGGACGTTTCACGGTAGTAGGTACTGCCAAATGATAAAAACAAGGAAAAAAGAGTTACGTGGGCAACAGAGAATTTCGGTAACGACTTTAAAGATGTTGTATGGACCGACGAATCTATGATTCAATTAGAGAATCACAGAACATTTTCGTATAGGAAAGTGAACGCGGCACCAAAACCTAAGGCACGACCGAAGAACCCGTACAAAGTTATGGTTCGGGCGGGTATATCGAGAAGAGGAGCCACGAATATTTGTCTTCTCAACGGTTCAGTAGACAGTGCGGTTTATCAAGAAGTTCTTCGGACGCATCTTCTACCGTTTCTGGAAAATGTTCTCCCGCACGGTAAATTTCAACAAGACAACGCACCGTGCCATACTTCTCTTTCTACGCGAAGGTTTTTAGAGACCAACGGAGTTTCAGTCTTCAAAACACCAGCAGAAAGTCCGGATTTAAATCCCATAGAGAATCTATGGCACGAATTAAAGCATTACATTCGTACCACGGCAAAACCTCGGACAAAAGAAGAACTTATACTGGCCATTGAAGCATTTTGGAGGACAGTGACACCAGAAAAGTGTTCAAAGTATATTGATCACTTGCGAAAGGTAATCCCAAAAGTAATAGAGGTAAAAGGAGAAGCTACAGGCTATTAATAGGCTCCTAACAATAAACTATATTATACGTACCATTATATTATATAACATATGTACATATAAATGTATAATAATTTTCCCATGTATATTATAGTAAAGGACACGTACCGTATATTCGTATAATAATTATAGATTTGATTTAACGTTATAGTAATATGGGAAGAATCGTATAATAAAATACGTATACTATTTGTAATCTGACAATAATCGTTTGGCACATAAAATTCTATGACTATCAAAGCTGTTATTGTATATACGTAGTGTGGTAACGTTTAAATAGTAGTAGAATAATGGTATAGAAATGTAATAGTATATTATATAAATATTTGTAAATATATATGAGTGTTATAATAATAATCAATGAGGTGATAAGTACATAATATAATAAATAATAACAATAATAATAATAATAAGACAAACATACTATAAACAAAAAATATAAATAAATAGTAGAATATTACGTACAATGTCATACTTTACATGAACATAACTCTTCATATAATATTGGGATTTTGTGGGGCTAATTTCAATTTTAAATATTTACATCTGTTCATTAAAGATACTCTAAATGCACTTCTTACTGCTGCCAAATCTGGTATCGACAGATTAAATCGCCTCTGAATCATGTCCTCGATGAGATGTAGCTTGGATGGATCCAAGGCCTCTCTCCCTTGGCCATTTACGGTTCTTCCAGTTAGGGTACATGTAGCCATTTTATGTTCACTAAATAATATTTTGGCAATTGCCATTCCAAGTTGCACCCCTGTAGTGTATTTAGGATTATTCAGAATACCTTGGATGGCAAGATTGTCATCATTGCTGGTTGGTTTTCTAAATGTTGACGGAGGTGCTTCCTGACGGTTCAGCTCAGCCAGTGGTCTCCTCATTGGTGCTCTCTGCATACGATCCGCATCTTCCAGCCTTGACAGTCTTTTGAAAACATTCACCTCAAATGCCTCAAATCTTTGTTCTATTCGGTCAAGTTGTTTTTTAATCTGATGAAAAATGTCCTTGTGTCTATCTTCAAGAATAGGGTTTTCAGTAGGGTAGCACTCATCATTCCATATGTCATTAAAATCAAGTGGCACATTCATGAGATCATTTGTTGTATGATAATGAGGGGGAGAGATGGGGGAACTATCATTTGAGATTGGAAGGTGGACAGATGATGGTGGGTGAAAAGATGATGAAATTGGTGGTGGAGTAAATGATGATGAAATCGGTGGAAGATCAAAAAGTGATAATGAACATGGTGTTAGGATAGATGATGGTGGAGTTTCTGTACCATATGATAATGATGATAAAGTTGGTGGTACATGACATGATGAAGTTGCCTGAGGGTGAGATGATAATGATGAAGTTGTTGGAAGGTGAGGCGATGATGATAAGGTTGGCAGAGGTTGAGATGATGGCAATGATGATATGATCGGTAGAGAGTGAGATGATGATGATGATGATAAGGTTGGCAAAGGGTGGGATGATGATGATGAGGTTGGCAATGGGTGGGATGATGATGATGATAAGGTTGGCAATGGGTGGGATGATGATGATGAGGTTGGCAATGGGTGGGATGATGATGATGATAAGGTTGGCAAAGGGTGGGATGATGATGATGAGGTTGGCAATGGGTGGGATGATGATGATGATAAGGTTGGCAATGGGTGGGATGATGATGATGATAAGGTTGGCAATGGGTGGGATGATGATGATGGTGATAAAGGTGGAGGGTGAGAGGATGAAGTTTGTTGCAATGTTGGTTCCTCATAAGCCTTCAGAGGACTGCCAGAAGAAAAGGATGCAATTATTGAGGAAGACGCCTGAATCGGTACTTCTGGGCTAAGAAAGTTGTCCTTTCTTCTTCTTTTTTTGGCGGGTTGTTGCTCCGGATTGGCATTTAGTACGACAGCGTTCCAAATTCTGGACTTTGTCTTTATTTTTACTGTCTCGCCAGCCTTCAAACTCCCAGATACTCCTACTTCTCTCCTGATCTTCTTAATATCTTCCAGATAATCTTTCCCATCGTATCTAGACGATCCATTGTCCACATATCGAATTAGAACCTTCTCCATCACGAAACGAATAGCACGAAGACGAACGATCCAACGAGAGGTAAACACGAGATAATCGCTTCACACTTACAATTATGCAACTTATGACGTCATTTGATGACGTTTCCAATGACGTATCGGTTAACGGATTAACAGTTAACAGTGAATAGTTAACGGTTAACCGTTAACTTTTAACAGAAACGAGTTACCAGTAAACAGTTAACTGCGTTTCCTTTTTTATGAACCGTACCGTACGTATTTACTGTACATATATATGTTGTTGTATACTGACATCTTACTCTAACTATGAAGCTCTAATCTAACTTGAAACACCATTTGTTACCAACTGTCCTTCAGATTACATACATGTATGCATTTATATGGTATTTCTATTTCAATGTGTGTCCAGTATTTAAAGAACACTTCACAGTACACATTAGAAACATAGTACTTGCTTAACATATAGCTGAATATGGTATATACATTCTATTGGCACTTTACTTCTGTTGAACTTCACAGACACCCTCCAAAAATTTACTTGGAGGAGATGCCCTAAAAGAGAGGCTTCAGCGACAAATGAAAATTGAAAAAGACGTAAGTTTTGTTGGTTACACTTCCCTGATGCCTCCTACACACAAAGTGTGGAAACTAGAGATTGTGCTAATATGGCTACACTATTCATAATACAATCTCTGTAAGGTGATACTGTTATATACAGTCGACCATGCATCATGTATGTAATCATGCCTAGGTGTGCTGCAGCAGATACGTATAAAGTACTGTACTGACTAATTCCTGAAGGGGGACCTAGGCAGGATAATACTGTTCCTACCTGTTTTCCTAGCATAGACATTTATACTGAGTATAACATTATGCATTTAGTCAATATAGAATATCACGCACAATAGGAAGTGTTTACTAATACTGTATAATTCTTGCCTGGTTCTCACTCAATTAATCCCAACAATGAACCCTGTTTGATGACCTGTGCTGTTTCCAATGTACACATCAGTGACCTGTGCTTCAGTGCTGATGTGTGGACACTTTTTTCTCTGATCTTTCACCAAACAAGGACACAAGTACTGTAGTGCAATGTGTGTAGATCTGGCAGTGGTTTGTAGAAGGTGAATGCCATATCATAGTGGATTTTATATGCATTTGTTAATTTATCCACCCATATACATTTGTACATGTATCCTCAGGGTACATTTTACATACATACATCAGTTTTACAATTCTTTATTTCATTGTACAATGTACTGTAGATGTTCTTACGTGTAATGAAAGCACATGTACATATATTCAGTTATGTATGATTTATGTATAATGTGTTGTGTTGTACAATACCTGCTACTCTCAGGGAGGTCTTGTCATTGAAACTCTGGCACAGTCACTTGATGTTAGGAGAAAGGTGGGTATATGGTACACTTACATTTACATACGTATGCATGTGTACCTGTGGGCATGTGTGAATACTTTATCTTATGAAATCCATACACCACAGGCTGTCCATATGCAGTGAATTATTCACTGCACTGTGCATTGACTGGAAAGTTTTGAAAACAACTTTCAAACGAACTCTGAGCATTTGATACATCCAAACTTTCCCTTAAATGAAACTGTATCTATTGATGCTAGCGAAGACTTTAGAAAGTAGCATTATTTTCTCATTTTTAATTTTTCTGAAGTTCATTATTTCCTGTCCTTGGGTCTTCAGCTTGTGAATTCATTGCTACCACATAAGCATGCAGCTACTATTACCTATAGCATGTTAAATTGGAATATTTCCAATGTCAGTTTGTGTTCAGACAGAATACTATCATGTAAAGAGAAGCCAATGTACTTGGTGATGCACCAGTGCCAACTATCAAATTTCAACTCATGTTCACATGAAAGCCACTTTTTCTGGTGGTTGATGGTAGTTCTTAATTAGTTTAATCTTTTCCCATGCCCAACATTTATCACTGCCCACACTGTTCAACTTAACACATGATGCATGATTGGATCCATGTGATGTGAAGAGTACCAATGAGAAGATTTGTGGCAACATTGTTCAAATGCATTTGTTGTGTTTGAAGATGCATTGTGACTGATTACTAATATTGTGCATGATTCAACATACATTATGTGTACATACAATGTGTGTTTACTCAGAGTGACATCACATTACTGAAAAGTAAATGGAAGTCAATGCTGACAGAAGCAGTTGGTAAAATGATATCGGACTATTCCATTATTGGTGCTGCTACCAGGGGGAAAGGCCGTGAGTTCACTGTTACTCAATAATTTACTAATACTGTAGTAATATTATGATATGTAAAGCACATATGTACATGTATATGTGTAGGTTAGGTTAGGTTAGGTTAGGTAATCTTATTTAAACTGGGAAGGCCTTTAGCCCATCAGGCTACTATACTAGGCACCCAGGAGTAGATAAAATAGCAAGTACAAAAATCAAACAGACATGCAAACAAGAGTAACAACAAGCAAAATAAGCAAAGTTATTAACAATAATAATTTAAAATAATAAATACCAGATATTGATCACGAACATTAATGAAATAAAATGAAATTGTACAATTGGCAATTCAAAGAAAAGACAATATAGCATTAGGTGGAATAATTGAGTAAAAGTGGTTTAGTAATTGAGTTAAAAGTAAATATTGAGTCAGCCTTACGAGCCTCTGTGGGGAGAGAGGACCAGATGGTGGAGCCACAGAAAGAAAACGCCTTTTTTCCAAAGTTGGATTTAGGTGCCGGTAATCGTATATTGCCTTTAGAGGCATGACGGGTAAAGTGGTTGTGTAGGTCTGTCACTGGTGCAAACAGTTTCTTCAGGTACTCAGGATGGCGACCACAAATTGTGCTATAGGTGTGCTGGGCTAGGTGGTACTTCCTGCGTGAGGATAAGGTCGACAAACCCAACAATTTCCTTGCTGAGGTGGCAGAGGAATGTTTACTGAGGCGAAGAATAATCTTTGCAGCATATGTTTGTAGTCGTTCCAAGCTTGATGCTTCTTCCTTAGTGCAGCTGTACCATACTACGTCACAGTAGTCAAATAAAGGAAGGATAAACGACTTGTAAAACAGTAACAAAGCAGATTGAGGTAAAAACCAAGAAAGACGTCTCAGTAGTGCAATGTTTCGACTAACTTTGACAGACACCTCCTCGATATGGTTAGACCACGTAAGTGTGTCATTTAAGTAGACACCAAGAAATTTGAACACACTTACTTGTTCAATCAGTGAGCCATGGAGATGTACAGACAGAGAAGGAACGTTTTTCTTACGTGATGATCGAATAAGCATCGTCTTCGTCTTATTGATATTCAGGCAAAGGTGGTTGGTTTGCAGCCATTCATCAGCAAGATGGAGGGAGGAGCAGAGAGACTTATTTATGGCTGAGATGTCATTACCAATAACATAGATTGTGGTGTCATCAGCGAAAAGAATTGTAGTTCCATCACAAATGGCTTGAGGTAGGTCATTTATGAAGAGGGAGAAGAGGGTGGGACCAAGGACTGTGCCTTGAGGTACTCCTGAGGGGATAGCCAGTAGATTCGATTGAGAATCCCCTATTACTGTAGATTGAGTACGGTCTGATAGATAGGACTGGATCCACTCACTGGCTTGCGAGGAAATGTTCAAAGCTTGTAGTTTGTGCATAAGAAGACGGTGATCAAGAGTATCAAATGCCTTTGCTACATCCAAGAACAGCACACCGACCATCAAACCATGATCAAGAGCAAGGTACCAGTCGTTACAGCAGTGAAGTAAGGTAGTGGTGGTGGAATACCCGCTTCTAAAACCTGATTGGAGAGGGTATAAGAGTCGGGATTCATTGAGATGACAAAGTAGCTGCTTGCGAACAACATGTTCCAAGGTCTTGCTTAATACAGGTAGAAGTGAGATGGGGCGGTAGTTTGAAAACAGGGACTTGTCACCACTCTTGAAAAGAGGTTTAACATGGGCATGTTTCCATCCAGCAGGAAAAGAGGCTGTATTGATAGACGAGTTAATAACTGAACAAAGAGGATGAGATATGACTTCAGCGGAGGACTTCAGGATGAATGGAGGTATACCATCTGGACCAGTTGACTTATTTTGCTTGAGATTGACAAGCTCGTCTTCGCATTCCTGTGGATTAATAGGTAAAAACTGGGACAGGAATGAGACATGGATAGGTGCTAGGGCAGATGGAGATGATGAGCGTGTAGTAAGAGGTTTGCTATGCCGCCCAGAGATGCATATGAAGTGCCGATTGAAGTCATTAGCAAGTTGAGCCTGACTACATGTAAAGGTTGACCAATTTATAGTGGATGATGAAGAACGAGATGCTTTTAATGTTTTCCAGATCAAGGAAGGATTGCTTTTTCTGGAAATTAGACGATGGAAGTATTCCCGCTTTGCTTCACGCTGCTTTCTACAGACTAGGTTCCTTTGATGGCGGTAGGATTCCCAGTCCAAGGAAGATCTAGAAGAGCGAAAACGTTTTAGATATTTGTTGCGTAAGTTCATATCATCTCTGATAGTCTTGTCAATCCAGGGGGCAGGATTCTTCTTTACACGTATGGCTCTGACAGGTGCATGTAGGTCAAGAACATCCAGGAGAAGCGATTCGAGCACCATAAGTTTATCATCTGGGGATTGAAACATGTCCATTAATGACCACGGGGCACGTGACAGGTCCTCCTTGAATTCAGATTTGTTAAAATTTTTGAAGGATCGCCGATTGATGAATTTTGCTGGAGGTTTGATAGATTTCCATGAGATCTCAAGGAAGATGGGAAGGTGGTCAGTTATAGCTGTATCTAGGACACCAGAATGATAGATGGGCACATCAGATGAGACTAAGAAAAGGTCAATAGTAGAACTAGAGTGATTTGATACACGGGTGGGTTCACGGATGGGCTGTGAAAGGCTATGGTTGGTGATGAAGTTTGTCAGCAATTTACTGTTGGGCTTGGTAGAGTCGGATAAATCAATATTGAGATCCCCACAAACAATAACATATTTGTTAGAAACCATCATATCTTCAATGGTCGAACAGATGTCACGGACTGACTCAGCGGGGGAATTTGGAGGACGGTAAAAGCACCCAATGGATAGATTGGAAGGCAATTTTCTAGAATTGACACTAACCCAGAGAGATTCTAAGCCAGAAGAGGCCATACATGCACTGATGAGCTTACTGTTCCATTGATCCGCAACATAGCAAGCAACTCCACCACCAAGACGATTTCTATCAGAACGAAAGAGCTGATAGCCACTTATAGCAATCTCTTCATCTGCGATGGTTGAATCTAACCAGGTTTCACTGAGGCCGAGGACATCAGGACGGGTGTTGGCAACAAAATATCGAAGTTCGTCAAGATGGCAAATGAGACTCCGAATATTGAGATGACTGATCTTGAAGAGTTTGGTCTTCTGGATAGCATTAGGTCCAGGATTAGTCTCCACATCACCACAGAGGAGCAGACTACGACGCGGAGTTAAGCGATTGCGGGTTGTATACCACTTCCTAAGCGAAGTGCGAAGGTGAGAAAATCGGTCCAAATCCAACGTAAACTTGGGCAAGAGAGTCGTGCAGTGAAATTCCGTTCTTGAACATACCAAAGGATAGAATGGCTCTTGGTTCAAAAGAAAATAAGAGAGAATGTTGAACAAAATTAGTCTAGTACAAAACTCGCGATAATGATAAGCCGCCATTTTTTCCACGTCACATCGATATATGCATAGGGTAATTCAGTACATGAAGTATGTACGTGCAAAGGCTGTAGATCCTCACTTAAAAGACTATCTTACTTAGTATTGGGGCTACCTTAGTAATGGGACCAGTTTAATAATGAGACCACCTTAATAATTGAACCACTAACTTCCAGTCACAGGACTTCATGTACTGAATTACCCTATGCACTTTCAACATAGGAATCAGAACCACCTCACCATTGAGACCTCTGATATTCCCCCACAGGTAGTTTCAGTGGTGAGGTTTTTACTCTAGTTTTCTCAAATTCTATATTAATGTAGAGTGCTCGATTATGTATTACAGTGTCCCCCCCTTCTTATCATATAGCGGGAAAGTTTTGTGAGGTTAAAATTTTAATTTTTTTCCCAATTTGACCCTATATACAAAGGTTTATTTACGAATCATTACAACCAAAATATCAAAACACAAATGCAAAATATCAATTGGGTACCTTTACTATTAGTTCCCCCGATTAAATAAGATTTCCAATCTAATCCAATCAATATGCCAATTGCGAAATTAATACTTGTTTGAGCACAAAATTGCAAAAGTTCTGCAAAGTTTCCCACTATATGGTAGTGGATTCCCTGGCACCTTTAAACCGGTGCGGACAAGGTCTCATACTCATTAGATATGTGTTCATATAAGTACACTCTACATTTAATGGAACCACTACTTGTGCTACCTTGTCCATGCACAGTACAGTACACTTGTACTCTTTCTATCATCACCAGGACCTGATCACTATACCAAGAGATTCTATCCATTTCTCACTCTGCTCCAACCTAGCGAGTGGGTGGACATCCTAGTTGATGAGGTGCGTTGCTGGTATTTTCAGATTATTTTATAGTGCAGTAGTTGGCACATTAGTTGTCTCACGGATTAAATGTTCTCAATTTCTATGAATATTGTTAGATTGCAATGGATATAGTCACACAGTCTAATGGCTTACCCATTAATGTCCTATGTCGACGCCTGTGTAACAGCATGTGGCTGAAGAAGATTATGAAACAACTTCATGCATCTGGTATTCCAAATAAGGTTAACAACGTACTGTGTGTTAGATTTTCTTTCGATACTTACATACATGTCTGACTGAAAATTATAACTATATCACAGTCAGACGGCTTCAACACATCACCCATAGCTTTCCTCACTTTCCCTGCCATAATAAGGAGATTTCTGTTGTAGTCAATAATGTTATCGTGTATGTAAATACATGTGTGTCCACAGAACATGCTGTCATAAAGATACCATCCTTGTGAAAAGTGCTGTTGTAGCAAAGTCTATTTGTGCTGTATAATACATATTTTGTACATATTCCATCACCTATGCATCATGACAGTATGTACATGTGTTCATACATAATTATTGTGTGGCTTGATTTCATGTGATTTCTATGATGTACAATACATAACTATTGAAACATCATTCTCCAAATACATTCCTAGGTATCCTCCATGTATGAGGAATACATGGACTTTTTGTGTAGTAGAGAAGCCAATGTGAAACCAGCTAGAGAGTTTTGGGAGGAACTCCACATGAAGCACATTATGAGTGGTACTCTTGTGAGTGTTTTATCAACCTTTTGAGCATTACTATACTAGATAATACAGCATCATAATAATACTGTCCGTACTGCATGCATCAGAATGCACCATGTACGTATGCTGTACAGCTGACTTGATTGTAGCATCTTGTAACATTTAACCTTGTAGAAGCCCAATCATTCCCGTATGCCAATGGCTATAGTGTTACAGGTAAGTCTAGATGTGTGTTTTAACCCTCTACTTGGATACGGTACCACCAAAGCTGGCTCCTTCAGACAGAGCTGGTGTGGGTTTCGCTCTACCATTATTTTCTTTAATAACAACTTTGATTTCTTTTTTCCCGGGTGTTATAACCAGTTTACTGCTGTAACTAATATTATGTATATATGTATGTACGTATGTGAATGCATCTGTGCTCACAAGACATGTTATTATAAAGAGACTGTCATAATTTTCAATAGTGCTGTTGTACGAATGTCTCACTCCACGTGAAAGTATACATAAGTGTTGATCTTAAACGAGGACCCAAGACCCTTGTTACCACATTTTGCTTCGATCAAATGTGAAGTATCATCTTGTAATGTAAATCCAGTGTTGAACCAGCCAGTGAACTATTCACATACTGTACCGATGTATGTGCATGTGTACTGTACGTATGTACTATACTTGTGAATATATCATGCATACAACTGTATCACATACATAGTACATACGTACAATGTACATACATACATACAAATGTCCTTACATACCTTTTTATGTGTACAGGTTGGAGGAGCTTTGCTTGATGTTCTTCTCAAGGCAGTTACATTTCAAACTGATGCTAATGACCCTGAATCCAAACCAATCCGAGCTTTTTATCATGTTTACGAGTTTTTAGGGGAGAGAAAAGTTGGATATATCAAGGTGAAGGGTACTTGTACTTCTGACCATTGTGCCATCATAGTACAACTCCACATCTCATGTACTCACCAAGTGTATATTATGGTGTACTCAATTGATTTCTTCTGTTGTCACTCTGCATGGTTCAATAACAGGCTCATCCACACATACTGAACATACTTAAAGGAACTGTATACAAGGTATGTGCATACTACATATGTGACATGCATTTATAAGTATTACGTACATGTACATGTACTCATAGATATGGTATTGTCATGTCCTGGTGTAGTGAATAATAGACAAATTATTCTGCATACGTATATGCATAGGCATAGTAAAATACAAGAATTGGTATGCTACATAAATCTATTGACTATTTTTCTGCCTTGTTCTGACTCAAGTAATCCTAACAATAAAACCTGTTTGGTGATCTGTGCTGTATCACTCACCTGTGCTACATGGCATGGCTTGTGTACACACATTTTTTCCATCGATCCACCCCCTCAACCAGGATACAAGATTAATAAGTCTAATATTTGTCATACTTTAAAGCGAATTTATGCTAGGTACATGCACGGTACATGTGTACAAATGTCATGTACGTACGTACACATATTATATTAATTCATGTAAATGTATACGTACGTAATTAGAGTTCATACGCATTTCTGTATGTTCTATCACTAAAGATCAAAATTGAATCTGATAAAGTTCCCATGCTTGTGCCACCGCGTCCGTGGGTGTCTTCTGCTGATGGTGGATACCTCTTGTTACCAAGTACGTATGAATGTGTAACTCATCGATAATAATAATGTCATTTATGTTGGTTGTGCTGTAGTTGACTGTCAGACATCATCAGTTATCATTAGTGCTGTGCAATCTTACTATAATTCACGGGTTCTCTGTTTGTCTGTTTGTTGATTTGTTCGCAAACTTCTCTAACAGTCTGCACCCAATCGACACCAAATTTACCAAATGTCCTTAGTGGCACCTTGACATATACTAAGGGGTTGATATTTCGTTTTAGGCCTTTTTTGTTGATTTACAACAAAGCCACAATGTTCACATTTTATTATGGATACATACGTAGATGTCCATTTGTATGCAAGTATTTGTATTCTGTACACATGTCAACCTTGATTTGTGTGTACTGTACTTTGCTGCCTTCAGCTTCTCTTGTTAGAACACCTCCTGAATCCTATCACAACAAATTACTTTCAACTGACTCCTGCAACCTCAGTGCTGTCTGCGATGCAGTGAACTACGTGTCACAATGCTCGTGGAGAATCAATTCAAAAGTATGGGTGTTGTTGTTGGCTTGTGCATGTGGTGTTTGTGGGCTACTGAGAATTTGTCTACTGTGAATGGTGGAGAGTGCCTTCCCTAGGTTTCATGAGTAACCTCTTTTACTGTGTTAAGTGTACAGTGGGTACAGTAGTGAGTAAATGCACATTCCACATATAGCTTGTGAGTAGTAACATGGACACTCAAAAGCCTGGATTTGAAACTGTACTTTTATGGATACTATCACTATTGTTCATGCAACCCATAGTTTACAATAACTGATTGATCACCTCACCCTACCTGTATGTACAATGATGGTGAACATTAATAAGCGATATATGGCATCCATGATCTACTTTTGTTTGATGTGCATGGATTTATTATACTGTATGTAACTAAATGTTCAATTTCTTTTCTTTTATAATTTACATAGATTCTAAATCTGATTGTTGGCTTATTCAGGGAAAATGGGAATGAAGATTTGAGTATTCCCATATCAGAGTTCCCTCAATTACCTGAAATCCCCAAGTTAGTGGGTAGTGATCTGGGTAATGTGGTCAGTATCTTTTTCTATGGACATACGTACATACGTACCAGTGATGGGATAATTGATCAATTAATCAATTAATCTATCAATTTTTATTTCATATCTGCTTATTGTTAATGGAAGCAAATTGATTAATCACAGGAAGTAATTAAGTGAGTAAAACAGGACGCCACTTCCACCTTATTACAGAGAATTTCACTT
The DNA here is from genome assembly GCA_964020155.1 of Chondrilla cf. caribensis. Taxonomy (NCBI): domain Eukaryota; kingdom Metazoa; phylum Porifera; class Demospongiae; order Chondrillida; family Chondrillidae; genus Chondrilla; species Chondrilla cf. caribensis. Next base: position 2,813,628 of record OZ026553.1, read on the forward strand.
CATGGGTTCAATTTTGTACATCAAGAGTGCCTTGAGAAATGTGAAAAGGACTTTATAGACTCCACTTCACATCTATTGGATGACTACTCAGTCTAAATAAGTGAGAGTAGTTCTGGTAACACCACTTCATTACTTCTGGTTATTAATCAATCAATCAGTTACTACGTATATACTGGTAATCAATTTGAATATTGCAGCCAATTCCCAGCCCCAATACACGCCTCGTGTCTTACACGTGTTTGATTGCAGTACTTGCTGTGTACTTCCATAGTTTCATCTAATATACAGGAATGCATCCTCTGAAGACAGAAGACTTATTATAAAAAAGAGAAAAGAAGTGAAGAAATTGACTCGCGAGCTACACTCTCTACGCATGGATATGCTTTATCGACTGTCTCTGGCTAAATATGTGAGTACACTCTCTGTTTACTGTGTATTTCTATGACAAAGGAGAATCAGCTGAATGTTTTTTCATTCTGCAGTTTGAGAAAGAAATATTTTGGTTGCCTCACAACTTGGATTTCCGTGGAAGGACTTATCCAATTCCACCACATCTATCACATATGTGTGAGTCTTGTATTGAAATTATCAATGGCATGGATTTTGTCTTCTATAAAAAAGCTTATTATTACATGTATCCACTTAACTATCATTTCCATGTACACAATATGGTTAGTTATGAGACAAAGGGTCAAATTTATTGACAGCTGTCACTTATCACCCGATCACAGGCATAGACAGATGCCAATTAAAACCACAAATTTCATGTGTACATTAGTTGAAACAATTAAGCCATGGGACCATAGATATTATATAGTTCTATATACTTGGGATGGCACTTTGTGGTGTACACAAAGTACCATGGTTCATCAATTTTTACTTATTAAAAACATGCACTCTCAAACTTGTATGCATGTAATGTTATTTTGTACTGATCACTAGCAAATGATACCGCTAGAGGTATTCTAATGTTCAGTGAAGGTCGTCCTTTGGGCAAGGATGGCTTGAAGTGGCTCAAAATACATCTAGTCAACCTTCATGGAGTAAAAAAGAAGTGGGTTTTGATTGCTTGTGTCAGTCTTGGTGACCTGTTACCATGTAATGATCTAATGTATCTTCAGAGCATCTTTGGAGGAAAGAGCAGCTTATGTTGATGAAATCATGCCACTAGTGATGGACTCTGCTGATGATCCAATGAACGTAAGTATCATTTCACAATGTTTACCTCAGTAATTCTCAATTACTAATGAAATCTATAATATTGTCTGACAATTGAGTTTTGATTGTACGTATCGTAGATTGATAATTTGGTTCATGTATGTGTAGCGTCGGCTAGCACCAAAGCATCAGCGACCATCGAGAGAGCGAGCGAATTCACTTCAACAGCAATATTATTCCAAGACAATGCAGCACACAAAAACTCTTTGTTCTCTACTACACGTGTTTACACTACATCATGTGAACACATAACTAATCACATACGTAATCAGTACCTATGAACACAATACAATACTAACTAAACGCTGTTACACTGTTACATCACCCCCTCCCAATGAAAGCTCGACCCGAGCTTAGCGGACTTTAGATTCCTGCCGACGCTTACGTAAGTGATAGCGGGGGTTGTTGTCGTCTGATCCATCCAATAGGGACTGGACCCACGGGGGTATTTTTCCAGGCGAGTATCGTTTTCCTCCATACCAGTAAAAACTGTGAGGGAAAGCTACTGGGCAAGGTTGCACACGCGACAAATGGACTTGCAGTGAGCCATCCTCCGGAAAGTAGACCTTGGTAACCGAGACGTTCGGTGGATCCACTGAGGCAACGCGATAAGGCCCATGCCTGGGCCGTGAGAGCTTCCTCAACCTCCCAGATTCTTCCTGAGGGAATCGAACCAAGACCCAATCTCCCACCCGTATGGTAGAGTCACGTGAATGCTGGTCATAGTACTTCTTGTAGCGCTGTTGTGCTCGTTGAATGGAGATGGCAGCTTGCTTGCGAGCTTCTCCTAACATCAGCACGAGCTCTTCTCGGTAATCTTCTACTGCAACAGGCTTCACAGAAGATGGAGGCAATAGGGCAGCTTCAGTAGGGTAACGACAGTCTACCCCAAACAGAAGGAAGGAGGGCTTCTCTCCAGTTGAGTCATGTGGTGTATTGCGGTATGCCCATAGTACACCAGGGAGGTACCGATCCCATTGTACTCCATAGTCAGCTGCATGTTTCCGAAGCATAGTCTTGAGAGTCCGATTGAACCTCTCTACTAATCCGTCACACTGAGGGTGGTAGGAGGTAGTGTTGAGCTTCTTCACACCTAGTAGTTGACAAACATCCGTCATCAAATGAGATAACAAGTTAGCTCCTCGGTCGGAAAGGAGTGCTTCGGGTACACTGAACAGTGGTACTACCTGCTCAACTAGCAGGCGCGCAAGTCTCTCTGACTTCTGATCTGGTACTGGAAAAACAAGAGGAAACTTGGTGAGAAAGTCTTGAAACACAACTACGAAGTTGTTACCACGTGACGTCTTGGGGAGTTCCATGACATCGACCCCAATGATCTGGAATACTCGGTCAACTGGTATGGGATGAAGTGGTGGCTTCGGAGTCTTGCCAGATCCAGCGACAATGCTGCACTGAGGGCAACTGCGACAAAACTCGATGATGTCGGAAAACATGCGCTCCCACCACCATGTTCTCGAAATGGTGCGATACAAACGTGGACCTGAGAAGTGTCCGGACATCTTCCCCTGATGATATTCACGCATGATTCTCTGGTGAAGTTGCTTCGGGACAACTACTTGCTTGACCTGCCGCTGCTTACTGTCCAGATGGTACAGGATCTAGTCGATTAGAGAGAACGACTGTGCCTTGGCCACAACTAGTTGAGCGGCAGCTGGGTCTGGAGGTAGAGTGCCTTCAGTGAGGTAGTCAATGAGAGGTGCTAAGGATGGATCCTTGCATTGCTCTCCGGCCAGGTCACCGCTATGGAATGATGGGGTGTCTTCTATTTCTAGGAGCTCTGAAATTGTGTTAGGGGGTTCAACAGTTTCCGATTGAACAGCAAAGACTTCAGCAAATGGTTCTGTCGATGGAGACACAGGAGGTCCTGGCAGCAACACTGGGGCCCGTGAAAGAGCATTGGCATTATTGTTCTCTTTGCCACTTCGATACACAATGTCGATGCTTCGTAGACCATTGGCATACACCTTCGTCCACCAGCGTGCATGTTTGCCGCTGAGATCGGTGACACCAAAAATAGCCCTGACAGCAGAGTGGTCAATGTACACTGTGACATCATGACCATACAAGTAGGCTCTGTAATGGCTGATAGCCCAAACCACTGCCAATGTCTCCAACTCTGTGATGGGGTAGTTTCTCTCTGGGGGCGACAATGCTCGACTGGCATACGAGACTGGGTGTAGTTTACCATCTTCTTGTGCTTGAGACAGGACGGCACCCAAACCAACATAGCTGGCATCTGTTTCAAGGACGAATTTCTTGGTGAAATCTGGATAGGCTAATACAGGGGCGGTCGTTAGCCGGGTCTTGAGAGTTGCAAAGGCGGCTTGGCATTCTGAATCCCATACAAAAGGTGTGTCCTTACGTGTGAGGCTGTGCAAGGGATGAGCAATCTTTGCGAACTGGGGGACAAATCTCCGGTAATATGATGCTAGACCCAGAAACTGTCGTAGCTCCTTGAGACCAGAAGGAATTGGAAATTCCTCCACAGCCTTAATATGTGCATTGGTCGGTTTCAGACCTTCGGGGGTCACCAGGAATCCCAGATACTCGACTTCTTTTCTGGCGAAGTGGCATTTATTTGGTTTCAGTTTGAGTCCGGCGTTCATGAGGGTACTGATGACTTGATGAAGGTGGTCGAGATGTTCCTCAAGCGTGGAAGAAAAGACAATAACATCATCAATATAGACGTTCACAAATTCAGGGCCGTCACGGGGGTTGAGAGGTAGCAAGATTTGTTGCATCAATCGTTGGAAAGCAGCTGGGGCATTGGTCAGCCCAAAAGGCATGACCGTGAACTTGTACAACCCACGATGAGTAGCAAATGCTGTCTTTTCTTGAGAATTGGCAGCCATGCGTATCTGCCAGTACCCAGCAGCCAGATCCAAAGTCGAAAAGTACCGTGCCTTACCAAGCTGGTCCAGTAGGTCGTCGATGCGTGGAAGCGGGTGAGTGTCCTTTTTCGTGACTGCGTTCAACTTTCGATAGTCGATGCAAAACCTGGTTCCTCCATCCTTTTTCCTTACCAATACGATGGGACTCGCCCATGCACTGGTGGAGGGGCGAACAACTCCGGTGGCTTCCATTGCTTCTATCTGTCGATTCACTTCTTCTCGAACAGCAAATGGGATTCGACAAGCAGGTTGTTTCATGGGTTGAGCTTCCCCGGTGTCAATATTGAAGTGGGTCAAATCAGTCTCGCCACGTTCTCCATCTTCTAGTACAAAAGCTAAATGTAACTCAAGCATTTCATTCTTCAATCTCTCTTCTTCTTCGGCAGACAGGTGCTTTAGGTCCTCCTCCAGAATAGATCTCAGCTTCTGTCGACGGGTGGTTACATCCCCAGGTCCAGATTGTGATTGTTCCAAGATTACATTCACCGATGCTGGGCACATGTCAAGCACGACCTCGACCTCAACAGCCTCTCCTAAACAGGTACCCTTCTCGAGTTTCTGAGTGAAACCTGTGGGGTTGGACATCAAGACATGTGCTGTACTTTCTTCATCTGGACGAATCAAGGCTGGCTCGTCACCAACATCCAGCAGTAGGTCTCCACTACTGTCGCCCTCAACACACACTGCCACTGTTGTACTCCGGTTCGGTAGTAGTCTAGTAGAGTTCAGCAGCTTGACCCGAATAGTAGGGACTTTCGCATCCTTTGTCTCATCCGGGTTGTCTTCTGAAGGGCTGGCAGGATCTGGTTGCTTGTTGTTGAAGACATCGGGATGGTAGCTCACGATACCTAGCTGTCGACATACCCCTTCGGATAACAGAAGCTGATCCTCTGCATTCATCTTCACGTATATGGGTGTTGACATAGTATACTCCCCAAAGGTGAGATTAAGGTTGAGCTTGCCGTCTAACGAAAAAGGTTTCCCGTCATAACTATAGGCTTTCTTATCGGCAAGGTGGAAATCCCTCTTCCTCAGCCTGGCAACAGTAGCGACCTTCTTAAAGGCCTCTTTACCCATTATGGTGAGATCCGAACCCGTATCCACTACTCCCCGCAGCATTACTCCTTCCACCAGCACATTGACGTAACGTGGGTAGCTACCCGTATCCTCAACAGTGACACGTTTTACTCCCTCATCTTCATCTGAATCCGAGCGTAAATAGGACATAGGATCATCATTACAGCTTGCCGTGACTTGTCTAGCATGACTAGGCTTCTGGATCCTACCCTTGCTTTCTGAGCTTTGTACCTTGCAATCTTTCTGGAGGTGCTTGGTGCTCCCACAGGTATAGCACTTCCTTGGTGACTGGTGAGGACTTGGGGAGGTGAGCTTCCGATCAGTCGTGTCTGTGGTTGCTGGTTGGCGAACATTCGGTTTTTTCCACGTTGTTTAGGTGTTGGTAGCTGTTGGTGTCCCTGTGGAGTTCTTTTTGTAAAGCTGTCTCTTCCGGAGCTCTGCCAGACGTCGTTCCTCGTTCTTAGCAGCCAGACACAAGGTGTGGTACGTCTGTGCACCAGAAACAGAAGGTGATCTCATTAACTACATCTTGATGCCTTCCTGGACCTGTGCATGTAGAAGTGCTTCCCGAGCCTCTCTTCCCAGGCCGTCACGACCATAAGCAATCTGAAAACACCGCTCAAGTCACCGAAGGAAATCTGCTACTGACTCCTCTTCTCTCTGGGCTGCATGACGGAAGTCCTGTACCGCCAACATCCTACCACCAGGATCCAGACGTTCTCGCAATGCATCTACTGCTGTAGCAAATGTCGATTTTTGATCTTCCGCGATAAGTTCCCACTCCTGCAGAGCACGTCCGCGAAGATGTCCTGCAAGCTGCAACATAAGATCCTCATCAGACCAGCCGTTCCAGGTTGACGCTCTCTTGAGGGATGGAATCCAGTCATCGATGCGGATCGCTTCGTCTTCTCCTGTAAACGAATCAACAGGGGGTGCCTTGCCCCTGCGGTTGCTAGTGCGTCTCTGCTGCTCCAGTGGTTCTACTGAGAGCATGCATCCTGAGACACTAGGCTCAGGCGGATCAATTCCAATTGGATGAGGTGGGGTATCCCCTTGTGGATGCAGCAGTTGTTGCCTCAAATGCTCAATCTCTTTATCCTTGTCATCCATTGCCCCTTCAAACTTCCTTGACAAGGAGCAATTTGCCTTCCACAATGACTTTGTCCGCTCTATTACCTTGTCAAGTTGTACTTGCAACTCCCGAATGCGCTGCTTGAGGACAGCGTTCTCCTCACGAACAAGTTGGAGCTCGGATGATGTATCATCACACTCGTGATCTCCCTCTCCTTCGGAATCACTGGGTTCCTGGCCCAGGACACCCTTCGGTGCATTCCCTGTAGCTGTCCTTTGCAGACCTACACTAAGGAAGGGTCCATTTTCCCCAATCAACTCCATGTCCAGGGCACCTGGAGTTCCCTCTCGAGCCACGATACTAACTTGAACATTCTGTGGTTCATAGTTATCCTCTGCTAGCTTCCCTTCGATCATTAGCACAGTTTCTTCCTTGATTCCCGTGCCAGGGAGACTCAATGCTTGCGCGATGGCCTTCAAAATTGCGATAGTAAGTCTTCGCGAGTTCAGTGGAACGGCACGTTCCAAGACAAAATCTGGGGCCAAATCGACCGTTACCGTTCTCGGTAAGGGCTGGTTGTCACTCTCTGTCATCGCTGCACGCCTTCTAACGATGACGTTTGTGAAGGTAAAGTCCTGATCAAATCGTCAAATACGCCGTACCGCGAGAGGTATCAACTCACAGGCCCTCTAACCACGACTGACGTTGTGATTGGACAGTTTCCCTCTCGGGCATTCAAATAGTCTCGGCAGGACCTCCAAATGTAGCGCCGGCTAGCACCAAAGCATCAGCGACCATCAAGAGAGCGAGCGAATTCACTTCAACAGCAATATTATTCCAAGACAATGCAGCACACAAAAACTCTTTGTTCTCTACTACACGTGTTTACACTACATCACGTGAACACATAACCAATCACATACGTAATCAGTACCTATGAACACAATACAATACTAACTAAACGCTGTTACACTGTTACATATGTACATTTCACATCAAGGTTTGAAGAGTTTGTACCATATGCCTTAAATACACACGTTATAGATATTGTGTATTTAATTAATACTGACACATGTACTTTACATACTGTATGTGAATAGGGTGAAAAATGGTGGCAGGGTGCTGACAGTCCTTGGCAAACACTGGCAGTGTGTATGGAGATAGCTGATGCAGTAAGGTCTGGGAATCCTGAGAATTATGTATCACACATCCCAGTACATCAGGTACGTGTGTGCTCTATGTCAAACTGCTGCATATGTGGTATGTACATGCTGTACATAAGTATGCATATTCATTTGTTTTACAGACTAATGTATGTATTATGTACATATGTACATAACTGTATGTTCATGTATCATGTATTACTGTTTACTGTATACATTTGTGCAGTCTTTTGTGGGAACATCTACACAGTATATCCCCCAGTATACCTGCAACATTGCCACACCCTGCTGCATATCCAATAGTGATAAACAACAGCACGCACATGATATATGTACATTGTACATACGTACACATACGTAAATCTTCATATGTATGTGTACCTTGAGGTGCACTCTGTTACCATTCCATTCTGTGGGAACCACTATTGTGTATACGTACATACGGTACACTGTAGTTGTCTTTGCTCATTCGTGACCACCCACACATCATTAACAGGTTTATGTGGAGGCATATACAGGTTTCTGTGAACATTTGCATAGGCCTCCACAAATAATACACACTAGACTATTACGTATACACAACTACATACGTATGTACATATGCACAATACATGTTAGTGGCAAGAACCTCGGTTCTCATAGTTTGCATACATATTCTGTTCAATGTGTTTCCCTGTCATGCAGTGTACAACGTTTCATGTGTTTGATATACATCACCTGAAGTAATTGGAGTACTGTGTGTACGTATTTTGGAATTATTTTCAGTATTAGTGAACCCTTTATTGTTATGATGTAATATACATATGTGCATGCATATTAGAGGTGCACTGATACAAGATTTAACTAAATTCCGATAACCAATATGATATGACCAAGATAGACTGATACCGATAGCCAATCGGATATTTTTTTCACAAAATCGGTAGTATAGGAGTTGCTGGATTTTCTCCCACAAGAATACATAAATAATGCCAGGATCACAAATAATGAAATCAGAGTCCTCATTCAGTGACTTTGAAATGATCCAGAATGAGCAATCTTGTCTTGGACGTTCTCATGCTGTAGTAAACTCAAGGGAAAATGACCAGCACATGACAATAAATTAAATTTATGCATGTGAAATTCACTATTGGTTATATCAGAAACAACACAGGTGATACCGATATGAGAGAATATCGGCCGATACCATATTGGTGTATCCCTAATATGTACGTATACAGTATGTCTGTTTACAGGATGGCTCTTGCAATGGATTGCAGCACTATGCGGCACTTGGTAGGGATGTAGCAGGAGCTGAGCAAGTCAACCTTTTGCCATCAGACAAACCAGAAGACCTGTACCATGCTGTTGCCATGATGGTGTGTGTCCTTATATGGCAAAATAATATGTTCTAATACATTTATATTTGTCTTCATGTGTCCTTTTGTGTCTTTACGTGTCTTCATGTGACTTTATGTTGCTTCATTATGTCTTCATGTGTCTTCATGTGACTTTATGTGTCCTTGGGTGTTGTCATGTGTCTTCAAATGTCTTTGTTTGTCTTCATGTGTCCTTGTTTGTCTTCATGTGGCCTTCTGTGTTTTCAAGCATCTTCTGGTATCCTTGTGTTTTCATGTGTACATGCTGTCTTCCTGTACCCTGTCTATCTACAATCATGTATCTTAGTGTGTATGATATTTGCTTCAAATGGTAGTTATATGCCCTGTGTAAGCTTTACTGTATCTATCCAAATATTGTACTATGAATGAATGTATGAAAATTCAACAACATACATGTACATGTACAAACAGAATGTAGACCTATGTACGTACACACATGTACCTCTATGCCGGTGTGTACTCTGTATTTAGTCTCTATGAGTAGTATGTGGTTACTGTGCCTTCTCTTTATGTACGTTTAGGTGGAGCAGAAGCGAAGGAAGGATGCTGACAAGGGTCTTCAAGTTGCCAAAGACTTGGAAGGGAAAATTCATCGAAAAGTAAGGGTTGTACTGTTCATCCAAAAATGTCAGTGCATAGTGAGAAACTGCCTGTGTACAACCCTTACTATCTCACGTACATCTGTATATACTGTAGGGATGGCCGTCTACATATTTTGTTTACGATCTACAATTGACAAACATGTGTTGAAATGTAGTGTGGGATCTTTTGTAGCCTGGCCCTTCAGCAGTTTAATGGTCCACAGATTTATCACCATCTACAGACGAAGGCTTTAATAAACATAGCCACAAATTACCTATATGTTTGGAAGTCCTGACATTCTTCAAGATGTTTGTGCTTAACTTTGGATGAGACAAATGAAATCGAGCTTTCCATACTCTTATTCATGTATTCAACAGAGACCTATGCTTATGCATGTAGCCTACACTTTGTACACTACTGCCCTGGATTTGAGGCAGTAGGGTTGATTGGTTGAAATTAAGTCACTTCCCTAAGTGTGAACTAATTGTTATGTTTGATAGACTGTCCCTTCCCTTTTGGCCCAAGACACCTGATAGGGATTGTCCAGCTAGCTAGACTAGCACCATTGTAACAAATGTGCTAATAGATGATTGATAATTATATTGCTACATCTGGGTTTATGTATATGCTCATATACAGCAGGGTATACTTATTGTCATATTATTCAGGGATGTAGTGCAATTATCTTTAATATAGTTGATAGCTTATTCTCATCGTCTAATGTGGGCCATCCATTAACTTCACATGTGTACATACTTGCAAGTTATATGCTTGTACAGTTAATGGATGGCCCACATTTGATTCTGTAAAATCCCTTTCTTGTTTCAAAAGATTTTAATGCCATCCTTACATCAGCAATATCATATTTCTGTATATGTTTATTATTGCCTTATCTTGTTCACCTGTGGTCCACCTGTAAACACTGTTGCTAACATGTTCACATGTTGTACCATGTTTATCATTGCTTACCTGTGTTCAGGTGTGTTCGCCTATACCTTTGTTCATCTGTACGTGTGGTTGCTTATGCAGGTCGTGAAGCAAACTGTGATGACAGTGGTGTACGGTGTAACAATGTATGGAGGAAGACTGCAAGTTGAAGTTGGTTATTATTGTCAAGTCATAGGGAAATTGTACTTGATATACTAACAGCTCCCCTTGTGCTATCAGAGGCAACTTGATGGAGATGTCTCCAATGACATCATCAAAGGAAGTTCAAAGTACATTGTGAACCTAATTTTTGAAACACTCCGGGACATGTTTTCCAGTGCCAGAGAATTGCAGGTACACACTGTAATGCGTGTACAAATAGTCTTTTTGGATAATTTGTCTTTTCCAATTTCTCAATTGTATTGCTTAACGGAAAATCCTTTGAAATACGTTTGGATTTTGTTCAGTTTGACTACCATAGCATTGAGTATTAAGTAGGAGAATACAGTATGTCTGGAATACAGTACTGCCTCTATGAGTCTGGAAATGTGTGACAGGGCCTCTCTCCATGTATCTCATTCTAGGATTGGTTGACCAACAGTGCAAGACAGATCTCCAGAGCAGGTTGTCTGACAGAGTGGGTCACTCCGTTAGGATTCCCTGTAGTCCAGTCTTACACTGTGAAACAGAAGATAGCGGTATGTTAGACAACTCTGCTCAAAACATCACCCACAAAATTGTATGTGCTGTACATACTGTACATATGGCATGTAGTACTTATTCATTTTATGTAGGTGACAACACCTCTCCAAACACTCTCCAGTTACTTACTTCACTCTACTGAGTAAGCTATTCTGTGTTTGCATGGTTTTCATATGTACATTATACAATGTCATGTAAAGCATACTCGTTGACCTCATAATCCTGTATACGGCAGACTGCCAAGTAAGACGAAACAGAAGAACGGGTTTCCTCCAAACTTTATCCACTCCTTGGATTCCACTCACATGATGCTCACAGCTCTACATTGTCAAAGGTACCACCTGCCCATTTACAGTACATACAATACGCATAATGCTATGTGCACTGATTATGAGTGATCACCTCTCCCTATAGGGCTGGAGTTACATTTGTAGCAGTGCATGATAGCTTTTGGACTCATGCTTGTACAGTTGATGCAATGAACAGGGTTAGTCATAAGACCACTTATGCATTTACCTTAGATATTCAAATGATGCTTCCCCTCGCTGTAGATATGTAGGGAGCAGTTTGTTGCTTTACATAATCAGCCCATTATTGAAGATTTGTCCCAATCTTTTGAAGAGAAATTTGGTGGTTTAAGGTATTTTCTGCGTGAATGCTCAATGTACATGTGAGCAATGTATGCTCATATCTTCACATTGATCAAATGTCACATAGGCACATCATCTTGAATATGTTTACACTATAATCCTGTTTCACTGTATATCATGAAGGGCTATTGCTACCACTGTCTGTTATTTAGATATAAAACTCCAAAAGAAGAAAAAACATGTTCTTTTCAGTCGCTTCTTCCAAGCAAAGGTAAAATTTACCGTAAATGCTGAATGCATGGACTGGCCATTTGAACGTGATAGTACAGGTGTCATCCCTGTACATTTGTTAAACCTGGTAGATAAGAATTCTAATATGTACATTACAAATACATATGTATATATGCACATACAGGCACATGACATTATCAGGATATGCAACAACATACTGTGTACAGTGGCATGAGGCAAAAAAACACCTGCTTCCATGTCAGTTTTGTCAGCCTGCATTGTGAGATGAGCTGCGACTGTAGTAACCAGTAAAAAATTGTACAGGAAGTTTAGCAAGGATAGCCAATGCTCTCGAGCAGATAGACTTGAAGGTATAGGTGTGTTACAGTGTTGTGTTTCATAGACGATTGGGTCAACTGTTGGACCTGAACCTATCTAATTGTGGTATTATTTGGCGTGGACAATTATCATATCAACATGACATTTTATATTGCAATTATGGTTGGAACATGATTATCAAATAATATTGTGCCTGTCTAATGTTTCAGTCACATGATATATCTAGTGAGTTAATTCAGGTTGTACAAAGGATTCATTCACTGAATTTTCAGCAAATATTTCATACTTTGAACAGCGATGACTTTCTCACTGTCCACCTTTCTATAAACGTGATAATTGCAATGTTCACAACAGACAATTATCGTGTGTCAGATTTAGGGTATTGCCCAGCACTGGACCTGCAACGTGATATCAATGAATGGCTGTCAGTTCGTGTGACTCTTGTGCAATCGAGGTGTCACTAATTATTGAATGCTACAGATGTATGATGCATACATGCAAACATACAGTGATTCTAGCAACAGGATCACTTGCCTTGCCTTCCAGTCTGGTAATATTGTGGTATATACCCTGTTAATACTACTGTAACTGTGTATGTGTTTTGACTTAATACATAATGCAAGGTTTGAATTTCTAAATATGTATCTACTCTGTCATCTCTTATACCAGGTGATTTGGATATCAGCAAAGTTATCCATTCTCAATATTTCTTCAGTTAACTATTATTGTTACAATTGTTAACTTTATTATTACAATAATATTAATATTATTTTTACTTCAATCGAGGTATTTTCCAATAATTGCAATGAAGACATAGGTACGTAATTATCATATTTTTACAATAATGTATACATGTACACGTATTGGTGAAGCAACCACTATTATTATAATATACACACAGTGAATACTCATTAATCTGCCACAATTCGTTTTCAAAGAATACGGTGGATTAGTGAGTTTGGCGAAATAAATGGATAACATTATTATTCATTGGTACACTGTACTTATACATTACATGTACATATAATGGTACCTGGGAAATTGTGGCGGGTTGAAAGTTTTGACGGATTAACAAGAATTCACTGTATATGTAGTGGCTTTTATTTGTAATTAATTATTCTAAATGATTTTGGTGTATTAGTGATTTGTTTGTTATAAGATTGTGTCAGTATAGTGGTCACCTCAAGTTTATAGGTTAGTAAATCCCATGCTTCTGTGAATTGGAGTCAACATCCCTTTTGTAGTAAACATTTTTAGGAGTGTTAAGTGTTTTTCAAGGTTTGATGTATAGCCTTGGTGGTGGCGTGTTGAGGACAGTAGGAACGGAATAGTGATTGAGTTGAGTTTGAGCTAATCCCTTCCCAACCCCACCACTGAACTTGTTCATGTTTGTTGCGTCTTCATATTCTTGAGATTGTGATATTGATATTGCATATAGATATTGATATTGATAGTGATATATGCCAGTGTGACTCCTCCTCTAGTCAGTGTCTAGTTGTTGGTTCAGGATGGCTACTCATGTCCTGTATGTATCCATCCATTCCACTCTCATATCCAGTGTAACCTCTCATAAAGGACAACTCTGTATCGTGACTCTTGTATGGCTTCACTTTAGCCACCAGCAATAGCAAGGTACACACATTGGGTGGTACCTAGAGAAAGAATGGGAAAGTAGAAAGGTATTCAAACAAAATGTTTAGTTTAGATGATGATTTGAAGTGGTCAGTTTGATGGAGGAGATTGTGGATCTGAAGCATGATGAATTGCCGGCCCCCACTGTTGTTCAATGTGTGTACTTCCCATTTGTATCCATGTACTTTGGCCACGTATCCAAAGTATCGTGTGTGTTTATTCATCCCATCCAATGGCCCATGTTCTAATGTGTCAAGTTCTCCTCCGTTGTGCTCCCTCTCTTCCAGTTGAATGGAGTCTTGTTGGTACTAACCAGGGCTACACTGGAGGAGTTGAATGGGAAGTAGAATAGGTTCCTTTTTGAGATTGTCCAGTTCTGAACTGTACCCCCATCTTGTTGAGTATGGAGGATACCTCAGGATTGGTGTTGGTGGACACGACCCTGCCCAGTAAGTGTATTCCACCCTGTCTACATCCACTTGGAGGTACGTGTGTATGTATTGACTTGCACAACCTCCTTTTGTCAAGTGTAGTGTGTTGTAAGTGGTCCTCTTGAGATTGTGTGTGTGGTGTGCATTTCAGTAATGAAGTGAGTATCTTATCCCAATTTATGTAGGTGTGTACATGTATGTCCACTGTATTCATTTTCAGTGAAGACCTTCTCCTGACCAACCAGTGTGCAAGTATGTATACAGTATAATTATCCAGTCCATTTAGTTCATTCTTCTATGTAGATGTAAACCTATCATATTATATTAGATATACATCCATCCATAGGTCACAACTTGGAGGTTGACCTTGAGGTGGACCTTTCACAATATGTCATCCTATCTGAATCCTGAACCACATACATATGTAGATGTTCATCCATACGTACTATACATTAATTTTTATACTGCATGTAATGTGGAATGAATGACTGAGCCCTGGTTAGTGATCAAGTTATTTCCACCGCTAACAGCCAACAGACGAGAGTCCAATGTTGTTATTGTTGTTTGTAGATTATATCCTGTCCTATGTGTGTGTTGGTGTATAAACCTGACATAATGTTCTCTGTGTCCGGTTTTAGCAGCAGACTCATTAATAGTGGATCTATATTCCATTGTTCTCAAGTGTCAAGACTTCAACTACAGAGGATTGTGCTCGATTGGATGTGTATGTGGAGGAGGGTGTGTGTACGTGGGAGTGTACAGTATTTGGTGGAGATTGTGTATATGTCTTTTGAATATAAAGCAATCATTTCACTTGTATGTACCTTATTTTGTTTGATATAATTGTTTTTATTGTGGGTGCATATTTATTCGTTGTTTCTCTGAAATAATTGATAAATAACGGTATTGGTTCAGATGTCATGTCGTCACTTGTCTCAAGAAAAGGGAAAGTTTAGGTAAATAGTGATTAACCCCTGAGGGTGGAGCCCAAAGGCATATACAGTCAAACCTCTCTATTAAGGACACATTGGGACCTTCAGTCCTCGATAGAGGTCTCCTCAATTCAGAGGTCACTTAATACACTATACTGTATTACACTGGGATACAGAATGGTGTCCTCATTATAGAGGTGTTTGCAATTCAGAGGTTTGTAATAGAGAGGTTTCACTGTAAATATAATGCATAATATATATGAATCGCTACATTCAATCTTAATTCCCTAATTCCCATTGTATAATTCTAATATAACCTTTACTTAGTTCACTGGTATTATAATATACGTACATGCATGGATCAATATAAACAATTTAATTTGTATCATCTTATAATCATGTATGACATTTATATAATATGGGTATATATATACACATATTATATGTTTCTACCACATCTTATATGAAATACCAGGGCCAGTATAATTATAATGCATAATTATTTAACGAAATCACAATTGAATAGAGATCAAAGCAACTATTGTGTTAGTAATAATTATGTTCTGTTGAAGTTAACACGAAAAATTAAACCCAACTAACTAGTCTAGCACTTTAGACATTAAAGTATGATGTTATCATATTGAATACCAGTGCCATGGCAATCATAATCCACACAAGTACGTGATGAGGGATATCTTCATGTGTATGTCTGATCCAATCCAAGAACTTGGTGTAGATATTGATCGGAGGTTTGTAGTCTTTACCATTCAAATAGCCTTGGTGCTTGAGAAAGTCTATAAGTGTTGGTTCTTGCCAATGGAGGGGAGGAATATATTCCTTAGTCATAGTTCTGGTCCACCAGTTACTACTGCTGCAGCTAGTGTAGAAGGAAAGACAACAGAAATGAAAATAATGTACATATAACATGTATAGATGTACGTATGTCCATACATGTTATGTATAATATTACAAACCCCTTTCTGTATTATAATATTATTTTTATGTACTATACATTTTATAAATACGTACGTATCTTGTACCATGATGTAAGACATCAAGTCACTCTAAAAAATTGCAAAATTTGTAGCAGGAGACAGTTACACAACAAGAAGCGCAGGGACTATTGTTCTCATGGTGAAATCTCATTCCTGGTATAAAAATCACCAAACCTTCCATTCCCATTGCAGGAATTTCCATAACATACTTGTTTCCTTGACAGTCGGCAACAGCAGGAGTGAAATGGTACAAATACAACTTTGCTCTGATGTACAGTGGTGGTTTCTTGAAAGGCTGTTGTGGACCCATCAACTTCAAAACAGCTGTTTCGCCAATTAATAAGCGATACACAAGATGAACAATCCATGGATTCTGTTGATAGCTTCCTAGTGCTGCAAACCACATTTGCCAGTCCAAACGAGGTTGATGAGGAACTGTTAAAAAATATAAAAGTAGATTCAAAATCGGAGGAAGTACTAATCATGCATGCACAAGTACAAATGAAATTTTGATTAACCAGTGATTTTACTTAATATTTGAGAGCTGATTCCCAAATTGCATTAGTTACACAAGTGCTGGTGAGCACAGATGTACCCATGTACATAGGTACAGACAAAATCATTGATACGTAGATGAATAAATTCAAATACACTGTCAGGTGGATATGGGCAGAGGTGAACAAAGGGGATACACTACCACTGTACTGGTGATATTGGATGCACCAAAATGTGTTGACCATGTTCACATATGTTCAGTATTCAATAGGTCCACACAAGCCATAATGAGAGATAATATAAGGCTAATGTGTTCAGACAACATTGCCTATTATGTTATTCTCCTATGCCCTGAAACCCATCCAACCTTGCTCATTTCCAAAATACAATTGAATACTTGAAACTGTATGTAGTTCCAATTTCAACTTTGTACACCAGTTTCAAAGATATGAGGACAATCTAAAAGTATTGCTACTGTTGCTCAATAGCCTCTATATGAAGAGCATCTCTTAGCCAATGTACGTATGACATCATGGCTGTAATGGTAACTTACTTTCCCTTACAGCTAGTCATATATCACTACTGGCAGCTATTTGACTAGTTAACAATTACAACAGTTACAGACTATTCAAAAATCTGCATGCCATGCAGCATACTATCCTCATAATCACTTACAGGCTATGCAAATGACACATTTCACACCAATTAACTTATTTACAATGATTGGATAAATTCAACATGACAAGTAGGATTTAGGTTTTATAACATTGTTCATTAATCTTTCTTGGTCAACAAATATCTATAAACATTAATGTCCTGCAAGAAACAGATCAACTCACATACAAATGGTGGTGGCCTATTGATGTCACCAGGCTTGTAAACAAATTCAAACTCTCTCCAGTCTTCATTCAAAGTATCAGCACCTTCGATAACTACTTCTGGTCGACCTCCTACACCAGTCATTCTTCTGAAGAGACCGTAAGTGTTACAAATGGAAATCTTATCAACACTGTTGTAAGTATCTATCACTCCTTTGGGAAGAGAATGATAGAATGTACTATCCAATACTGAGAGTGGAACCTGTGTATACACATGAAGAGATAGTGCACCATAATAATATTATTATTATTCTGGTACATAATGTATAGGTACATATATACAAAAGAAGGGTTTCCTGGAACTTATTACAGCTCCAAACAATGAAGTGTATGATAAACAAGGTTACACAGTATCTTTGCACTGTACAGTTTCCAAGAACACATTCCAATACATATGTATGCTGGTGATATACACACATGTATTGGTGTATGACACGTAAATAATCCACATGGGTGTACATGTATGGACATATATATGTACATACATACCAGTGATACTGTAAATAGCAAACCACCAAGTACAACAGTGTATAAGCAGGCTACACCATTTGATAATGAAACATCCCTCAGGAATCTACAAGAAAAGTAACAGACACTTTTTTAAATACAAAATGTACACAAAAAATTAGCAGACTAACAGCTTACATACCTACAAACTATCAAATACACTTCATATCCAAAGACCAGCACAGCTTGTAAAGCAGCAATTCTCACTGCATAGGTCACCCATCTTTCAAATTCTTGGTAAGTGAATGTAATTTCAGTTTTGATTAGCATTTCTTTCAGAGAAATTGTTGTACCGAATATGTATGATGTATAATAAACACTAAGTAAAATCAAAACAGATATCACGATGACCTTCACCGGCAAGAAAAATGCTTTCCAAACATAAGGAAAGACTTTACTTTTCTTCTCATTGGTGTTGTTGGTGTCAAGTAAAGACAAGCAAAGAACAATAGTTAACAAATTGAAGAAGTTGTAATTACCAGAGGTGATAATGCACAACTGAAAGAATACTTGACAGATGAAAGCAAAGTATCGAATGGCTTTTATTGGCACAAAGAAAAAAAATGGTACCAGTATTTCAATATAATATGTGGCAACAACTGATAATTTCTGAAACCATTCAGGAAGTTGGTGCACATACCAAGCAAGTGGAGTAGGAATGCACTGAGATTCATAGTGATAGTTTAGCGCTGTTAGAGACCACCACGTAGGACACCCACTGGTCAGTTTCACAACACCAGATGCAAACATCAGACGGAAAAGTAGCCAGCGGACCAAAAAGAACATCATTCTCCTTTTGGTAACGTCAGATTCATTTATTTTTTCTTTTCTAATCCAAACACCCAATGGAGCTGTGAATATTGTGAGAAATCCTGCCTCTAGCAGAAGTATGTCCCTATAAAATAAAATTGAGCACAATGTATTTGATAACAGGTAGATACTTCGGTATGTAACCTACGTTCCACCAGTACACTAGTTGCATCATTAACATACTGAATAATCCTTACACTTTCTCAGGTAATACTGTACAAATGTATATTTTCCCAGGACGAATATTTCACAAATGGACAAAGTTAGTGTTTAATTTTTGCAAATGGAATAAGTTTATTTTATATCATAATATACATATTATAATCAATATTGAATAGGAATAAATATGGTGCTCAAATCAGTTGATTTATTGAGCAGCATACACCGCAAATATCTGTTTCATTAGCAAATATGGATTCACTACCAGAGAAACTCAAATTTTGCAGAGAAAGGAACAACTGAGAACTTCATACCATTGTATTACTAAATAAATGGGTTTTTAGAAGCATCTCGTCTTCTGTATCTGTCTAGTGATATTATTGTTTCTTCTTTAACATGCAGAGGATCAGTGGTTTGTTGTATAAGTGGAAACCAGTAATATTACAACCATGTATGTTAGGGAGGACTATCGTATTATCATGCATACTTGATAAGTTCTCGTGTGTGGTTAAATTCACATGTAAATATTTGTGAATCTTACACCATTCAAGAAGTTCATAAAAATTTAGTATAATTACGTATACAATTATCTGAGCTTACCATTGAAACCACATGAAAACTTGACCAACCTGTGAGAATACAAGGAACTAGAATACATGTACCAATTCAATGCTATTCACTGTCCATACTTACTTTATAGCATGACAAATACAGCACCCAAAGTAAAGCAAACATTCCCATAGATCTCATCTGTGAGAACACAATTCCAGTCAGAGATAGGAGGATTCCAAAGATGGCAATGACTTCCATGAATGCTTCTGGGCTTAGTGGCAACAATCCCAAGAAGACAAATAATGTTGGACTTCTTGTGAATTCAGACAACAATTGCTTAAAATTCATGTCTGGGGGTAATAACAGATACAAATGTATATAATAGAAGTTGACATGTAACACAACTGACTTCACAACTTTCTAAAGACTTCCCTGTACAAATTGTAGATAGTTCCTATACAGTTGAACCTCTCTATTACAAATCTCTAAATAGCAGAAACCTCTATATTAAGGATACCATTCTTTGTCCCAGTGTACAAATGTAGTGTATTGAATGACCTCTGAATTCAAGAAACCTCTGTAATAAGGACTAAAATTAAGGTCCCAATGTGTCCTTATAGAGAGAGGTTCCACTGTATACATACTAGGACTGGGAATCAGCTGAAATTTTCAAATTGATAATCAGTACACAGTAACCGATTGATTAAGTGATTAATCACCGGAAGTAATTAAGTGGGCATAACCGGAAAACCACTCCCACTTTTATTACACTAAGTAGTCATCAAATAGACATGAAATGAAGTCCACAGAGCCCTTTTCACAATTCATGTACTTTTGAAGTACAAAATTGAACCCATGGAGTGAAGGTACTGTATTGGGTAATAAGGTGGGGGTGGCTTCCTTGTCTACTCACTTAATTGCTTCCTGTGATCAATCGATTTGCTTGTACTATTAACGATAATCAGATTTGAAATGAATATCGATTGATTAATCGATTAATCGTCCCAGCACTAATACATACATGCATATAAAACTCTCTTGTCAGACAACTATACAAAATAGGAGTGCACGTTTTGCATTTTCTATTAGAAACCAGGAATTGCACATGACCAACAGTGTACTAGACCTATGTTAGTACATAAGAGTGTACGTACTACATATATGCAAGTTAAAAATGAAAAAGAACCAGAAAAAATAAATGTGAGTTTTTGGCTAAAGCATTTACGCACTGAGCTAATCAAAAAGGCAAGCTCTACACAGTTGATGGATCAATAACGATAAACGTCATTACTAAGAGTGTACATGTATTGAAGAAGAAGAGGCAGGCAAAACAAGTTACTCACACTCTGAGACTGTACCTTCAGAAGCCTGGCATCATGGTAAAAGATATTTATATACATACAATGGAAACAGAAGTGTATCAATTCACACATCCTCTGTGCTCTGCCTATATATACGTGTGTGCATAGCTATTCCTTCCATTCCCATTGTAAAATTCACATACATATGCTGAAAACAATAATTTTCAAGGGATAATAGTAACAACGAAAGTTAAAAAATGTCTGCAATCTTACAGTATGTATTGAGGGTCAAGCCATAAACACCACCACTTGTGATAAAAGTCGTATGATGTTGCAATAATTATTGAAACTCACCACTATACCTCTCCACATTGTTCAAAAGCGGTGTCAGTCCATTTACACCATACAGCCCTAGGAGAAGTAGACATGAATACACTATCTTGCACAGCTATGAACACAGTTGATGTTATGGTGACAAGTTCTTATTATCCAATACTGTGTGTGCATGGGAATACTGTACTATGGACAGGTTCTACATTTACTTTTTTGCTAGAGACAATCAAATAAAGTATCCACTGACAAACCAGGACGTTATCTTATCCTCTCTGACAAAGCAATTACCAAATTATGCATTTAACCCAGATAAATTTAAAAAATAGTAAAAAATGTTTAACTTTTTTGAGTTTCTTGAAATCTGGGGTACTTAATAACACATAATATAAAAAGAACATGTATAACAATGATGCTTTAGTCACCCTGAAAACAATTCAATTGGCTGAATACACATTGCTATTGGACACTTTATTTGATCCTTCCATCATTCCAATAGACTAGTGGAATGATGAAAAATGGCATTATGCTACAAGGATTTCACCGAATGAAGAGAGTTTACATGCAAAGTCCAATCGAATAGAGTTTACAGCTATTCTTATGTAGGTGTCCAAGAGTAGATGGTGTCTGAAATTGATTTTTATTCTATTTGTAAGAGCTGAGAAAGATTTGCATCTAATCGGTTGAAGTGTTTTTTCAAAAAAGTTACTTTAATCATGGAACCATACTTTTATTTACCATGATTTAATAACTTACAGAAAAATACAGTAGTTGTGAATTATTGTACAACGGTTACAATTGCCAAGGCATAACACAGTGACATAAGTTTAAAGTCTATAAACGAGTTTAAAATAGTTACGAATTTCATTTAGTCGACTAAAGAAGAAGAATCGCAATCGACTCACCTGGTATTTGTACGTACAGAGATGTAAAGGCGATCAAATAAATGAAAAGAATACCAGCAAAATACGTCTTCGACAGCATTGCTAAGCTAAATACTTGTAACTCGTTCCCTTGTAACTTATGCGACGCGTATGACCAATTACCTCCAGTGAACACTTCTGGGTATCTTATAAAAAACAAAACTCAACAAAAACAGACTCAGGCCATAGACTGTGCTCAGACCAACTAGTGTCGTACTGTCCTGCCTGATGCACAATAATAATATGGCCGAAAGGCTGGAAAATGGCTACTACGCATCAGGCTGCTACGACCGTCCCACTAAGCGCCCCGGGCGAACAAAGGGAGGGGCGTCTAGCGGCACTAGAGATTAGTTATAGTTCACACCTTGCCGTTATCAACATGTGACAGATCAAATTTCGACCTATTTTATACAATATTGGTAATTTATACTGGCTGAATAGCTTAATTTGCCAATATAAATATGTCAGAAATTCGGGCTTTCGCAGAGGTTTAGATAGCTTGTTCGGATTTCCTCCAAGTAGTACATATCTACCTCATACATTCATATATTACAGTAAGCATGTATAGCTATTACTTTTGCCGTTTTCTGACTACATCGTCGCTTCTCCATTCTGTAGTGAAATCTGTACGAAAGCTTATCTCTTTTCTAATATGGATTATTTTCAGATGCTTTTCTGATCGTCTAACAGAGCGTTGCAATAAGGTACGAGGATCTTACTGAGTGGAAAACGAATACATGTAATGGCATATGTAACAACTTTTTATGGGGAGTCGATCGGTTTTATAGTTTTCGCATACTGTCTATGGTTTTCGGGAGATTTTAGATGACCGAAGGTAGTGTCCGAAAAACAGTTGAGCTGGAAATTTAAAGTGACACTCGACTGAGATCCTATCGGTATGTCGATTGAAGGAGTTCGAATGAAGGCAAATGACCAATTCTGTCGTTTGCGCTGTTCTACGCTTGATGTAAAGAATTATTGCTAAGATCTAACACCTCTTTTTAATGAGTGCCAAGATTCTCGGCATTCGTAGCCGATTCGTCAAAAGTTGCGCAATTAATCTCTAGTGCCGCTAGACCGTCTTTCACGCCGGAGGCGTTTAGAAAGTCGGTCGTAGCATAGTCTTGTTCCCAGACCCACTTCCGGCCGCCATTTTATTCTGCCGGCAGAATATGTAACTAGTCTCGGGGAATAAAAAATGGCGGCCGGAAGTGGGTCTAGGAACGATACTATTATGCAACCACGGGATAGTCTATATCCGCTCGACCAGACCTTCATTACTGTAGGGGGAAGATCACCATGAAGAGTAGTCTTGAAGCCAGACAGTTGCTTTTCTGTTTTATTCCTACTTAGCCACTATGTATCGCTTATTAATTTGCTATAAATCAGAAAAAAATATACTAGATGGTATCAGTCGCAATATAAGCACAATATCAGTTATCATTTTGTTCTATTCATGGTTAATGAACATGGAGCCAAATTAATATTAATATCCATGCTATGCGAGGCTTTTATAGTCAATATTAACATTGAAAGCAAAAGTTATATAAATGGAAATTATTAAAAATTAAATCATATTATTATAACGTTAAAATGTCATACACATGATTAATTGCATGTTTTGATATTTAATTGTACAGTATACTGTGCATAGTTAATGAAATTGTGGTCTTTTGATACATATTGACAAGTCAAAATTGCAGTGTATTAATTGTTTATGATTATTCATTGTAAATGTGTAGCTATGCAGATAATACTAACATTAATTTATTATTATTATTATAATTGTGCTATATTATATTATTATTATTATTTTGGTCATTATTATTGTACATATTACATTATAATACTGTGTTATACTGATGGTAAAAAAGCTATGCAGATAAATGCTTCAGTTATTAAATACATACTATTATTACTTTTGTTATTATTATAAGTGATATATAAGGTGTTACGGCAATACAAGATGGCTAACGAACCCATAATAGGTAATTATACAAAGACCAAAGTTAATATAAATCTGTGGCGTACAAACATTAACCATAATTTGCATATTATGTGTTAAGTTACATGTGCTTGTACTAATGTGCTTTAGGTGATTTTCGTATCTCGCGCTGTATGTCACATGCTAACATAAAACACATACATGCATGCACACACAACACACACCTGTAGTAACATCGTGGTAGAGTCTAGGCTTATGTAGAGTGTATTGAATTGGTAATTGAATTTTGTCCATTTTTCGTCATATTGTTTGAAGTAGCTTCTACATCTCGCGTGAGATTGGAACCCACTACAAATCTACATTCCAATTATTGACACATGAATTTGCCTAACGCATACCTTCTCTTCCCCATCTCTCATACTGGCTCCATTCTGTCTCTGACACTTATGTGAAATTTGATGCTTTGTACTTGCACCTCATTTATAGTCATGTGGGAGGCAAAGGGAGGTGGCTAAGGTTATTTCAAGCACATACGTAATTGTATATTCACACTTGATTAAGCCAGGCTCTCTGAAATCATCACATTCCGTAAAAGACTGAACACTGCAAGATATTAGCAGTTACACAAAGAGTGTAAAGTCTAGTCATCAGTGAATTTGGGAATTTATAAGGACTGCTATTATAACAATGCTTATAATAGGGAGTAAAGTTAATATAGATCTACATCTAAATTATTCGCCACATGAATTTGCCTAACGCATACCTTCTCTTCCCCATCTCTCATACTGGCTCCATTCTGTCTCTGTACACTGCTGTGAAATTTGATGCTTTGTACTTGCACCTCATATCTAGTCATGTGGGAGGCAAAGGAAGGTGGCTAATGTTATTTCAAGCACATAATTATATTTTCACAATCAATTAATTAGCTAGGCTCCGAAATTATCGCACCTTCTATAAAAGCATGGACACAACAAGCTGATATCAGTTACAGAAGTCTAGTCGTCAGTGAATTTGCAAAGTTTGGATTACAATTGCAATATTAATTTAGGAGGTACCATGAATATGAGGATAATATTCACTTTGATTGTCCTGGTTGATTTAAAACTCTGTGACACAGCTGATATTTCATATTCATATGATAATCAGGAAGCATGGAAAACTCTCCCCAGCTCATCTTGTAATGGTAGAAGACAATCTCCCGTCAACATAATCACTGGGAATGCCAAGATTGGATCTGAATTGATTAACCTACGCCTATCTAATTGGGATATTCTGATTGACGGGAAGTTTATGAATAATGGACACACTATCGTATTTCATCCCAGCAGGAATGATTCTACTGTACATAATCACTTGGGAAACTACACCGTGCAACAGTTTCATTTTCATTGGGGAAGAAGTGACACAGAAGGTTCAGAGCATCAAGTGGATGGAAGAAAATATGATGCTGAAATACACTTTGTCTCCACAAAGAATGGAGAAGCAAATATTTCTGATGGTGGTTATTATAGTGTTATAGGAATATTTTGTGAGGCTGATCCCCAGCTGGGAAACTCTGATCCATGGAATAATATCACTCTCAATCAATTAGTGGCAGCTGATAGTGAACACACCTCTAGCATTGTTTATCAAACTTTCCTGCCGGACAACCTTGACTACTATCACTATGAGGGGTCTCTCACTACACCAAATTGCAACGAGATTGTTCAATGGTTTGTTGTGAAAAAAACAATCAAAATACCAGCTGCCTTTCTGCAGCAATTACGTCAATTGACTGACAGCAACAGTGAGAAAATAACATACAACTTTCGATACCCTCAGCCACTCAACAGTCGTTCAATTCTCACCATGTCAAGTGCCACAACCCCCAAAGCCTACCTGAGCATCAGTTTATTTGCTGTGACTACAATTCTTCTTGTCATCCTTCTGAGCTAGTGTGTTATATGTTGCCATGCACAACTGCCATGCAGAACTTGTCTGCTGTAGATAATCCATGTAGATTAACAATGATATAACGATATAATGTTAGCAAGAAATAGTGTAAACATGTAGTGTTCACCAAGTGCAAATATGTACATCATTATATCCATTGCAATAATATATTAATTTCGAATTCATTAATCAGAATACAATGGAAGGGAGCATACGTACGTAAATAAAATTATGAATGTATATACAAACTAGTTAAATGATAATAAATTGGTGTGTATCCATAATTATTATTAAAAGGGAGCTAAGGTTTTCAGCCTGATGAATCTGGGCCATATAT
>OZ026553.1:2844978-2912478 GCA_964020155.1 Chondrilla cf. caribensis
TGAACACACTGTGCCCACACACACACTGAGCACACACACACTGTGCCCACACACTGCGCGCGCACACATTGCGCACACACACAATGTGAACACACACATTGTGCACACACACATTGTGTGAACACACACTGCGCACACACACACTGTGTCCACACACACTGCGCACACACAAAATGCGCACACACACATTGCGCAGACACACATTGTGTGCACACAAACTGCGCACACACACATACGGTGACCAAACACAATGCGCACGCACACACTGTGCCCACACACACTGCGCACACACACTGTGCCTACACACACTGCGCACACACACTGTGCCTACACACACTGCGCACACACACTGTGCCTACACACACTGCACACACACACACAGCGCACACAAACTGCGCACACACACATTGCTCACGCACACACTGCGCACGCACACACTGTGCCCACACACACTGCGCACACAAACACTGCGCACACACACACTGCGTACACAAAAACTGCGCACACACACATTGTGTGCACAAGCACTGGGCACACATACAATGTGCCCACACACAATGGGCACACACTGTGCCAAAACACACTAGGAAAACACACACTGTGTCCACACACACTGTGCACACACAATGTGCCCACACACAATGGGCACACACACACGCTGCCAACACACTTTGCGCACGCACACTGTGCCTACACACACTGCGCACACACACACACTGTGCCCACACACACTGCGCATACACCCACTTTGCCCACACACTGCGCACACACACTGTGCAGACACAAACTGAGCACACACACTGTGCCAACACACACTGTGCACACACACTGTGCCCACACACACTGCGCAAGCACACACTGTGCGCACACATACTGTGTACACACACATTGTGTGCGCACGCACTGTGCCCACACATGCGCACACACAGTGCACACACTGCGCTCACACACAATGCGAACACAAACACTGCGCACAC
Source organism: Chondrilla cf. caribensis (assembly GCA_964020155.1). Classification (NCBI taxonomy): domain Eukaryota; kingdom Metazoa; phylum Porifera; class Demospongiae; order Chondrillida; family Chondrillidae; genus Chondrilla; species Chondrilla cf. caribensis. The sequence goes on from OZ026553.1 coordinate 2,845,956, forward strand.
ACACACATTGCGCACACACACAATGTGTGTGTGCACACATTGTGCACAAACACATTGTGTGCACACACACTGCGCACACTAACACTGTGTCCACACACACTGCGCATGCACACACTGTGCCCACACACACTGCGCACACACACACACACTGTGCCCACACACTGCGCGTGCACACAATGTGCACACACACTGTGCCCACACACTGCGAACACACACTACACACACAATGTGCACACACTGCGCACGCACACACCTTGCCCACACACACAGCGCACAAACACTGCGCACACACACACTATGCCCACACACAATGCGCACGCACACACTGTGCCTACACACACTGCACACACACACACTGTGCCCATACGCATTGCGCACGCACACACTGTGCCCACACACACTGCGCACACAAACACTGCGCACACACACACTGTGCCCACACACAATGCGCCCGCACACACTTTGCCCACTCACACTGTGCACACACACACTGTGCCCACACACACTGCGCACACACAATGCGCAGACACACGAATGCACACAAACTGCGCACACACTTTGTGTGCACACACACTGTGCACACACACACACGGTGCCCACACACAATGCGCATGCACACACAGCGCACACAAACTGCGCACACACACATTGCTCACGCACACACTGCGCACGCACACACTGTGCCCACACACACTGCGCACACAAACACAGCGCACACACACACTGCGTACACAAAAACTGCGCGCACACACATTGTGTGCACATGCACTGTGCACACACAATGTGCCCACACACACTGCGCGCACACACACACACTGCCCACACACTGCGCACGCACATACTGCGCACACACACACACTGTGCACACACACACTGTGCCTACACACACTGCGCACACACACACACTGTGCCCACACACACTGCGCATACACCCACTTTGCCCACACACTGCGCAAACACACTGTGCAGACACAAATTGAGCACAAACACTGTGCCAACACACACTGCGCACACACACACTGTGCCCACACACAATGCGCAAGTACACACTGTGCCCACACACACTGCGCACACACACAAAGCGCACACACACTGCGCGCAGTGTGTGTGTGCGCAATGTGTGTGTACACATTGTTTGTGAGCGCAGTGTGTGAGGGCACAGTGTGGGCACTGTGTGTGTGTGTGTGCGCAGTTTGTGTGCACACAAAGTGTGTGCGCAGTTTGTGTGCACACAAAGTGTGTGTGCAGTTTGTGTGCACACAATGTGTGTGTACGCTTTGTGTGTGTGCGCAGTTTATGTGGGCACAGTGTGTGTGTGTGTGCGCAGTGTGTGTAGGCACAGTGTGTGTGTGCGCAGTGTGTGTGTGCGCAGTGTGTGCTTGCGCAATGTGCGTGGGCACAGTGTGTGTGCGCAGTGTGTGTGGGCAGCGTGTGTGTGTGCCCATTGTGTGTGGGCACATTATGTGTTTGCACAGTGTGTGTGGGCACAATGTGTGTTTTCGCAGTGTGTGTTGGCACAGTGTGTGTCCATTGTGTGTGGGCGCACAAACTGCGCACACACACATACGGTGACCAAACACAATGCGCACGCACACACTGTGCCCACACACACTGCGCACACACACTGTGCCTACACACACTGCGCACACACACTGTGCCTACACACACTGCGCACACACACTGTGCCTACACACACTGCACACACACACACACTGTGCCCACACACTGCGCACGCACACACTGTGCCCCCACACACTGCGCACACAAACACTGCGCACACACACACTGTGCCTACACACACTGCGCACACACACACTGTGCCTACACACACTGCACACACACACACAGTGCCCACACACAATGCGCCCGCACACACTTTGCCCACACACACTGTGCACACACACACTGTGCCCACACACTGCGCACCCACAAAATGCGCACACACACAATGCGCAGACACACGAATGCACACAAACTGCGTACACACACAAAGCGCACACACACATTGCGCGCAGTGTGTGTGTGCGCAATGTGTGTGTACACATTGTTTGTGTGCGCAGTGTGTGAGGGCACAGTGTGGGCACTGTGTGTGTGTGTGTGCGCAGTTTGTGTGCACACAAAGTGTGTGCGCAGTTTGTGTGCACACAATGTGTGTGTGTGCTTTGTGTGTGTGCGCAGCTTATGTGGGCACAGTGTGTGTGTGTGCGCAGTGTGTGTAGGCACAGTGTGTGTGTGCGCAGTGTGTGTGTGCGCAGTGTGTGCGTGCGCAATTTGCGTGGGCACAGTGTGTGTGCGCAGTGTGTGTGGGCAGCGTGTGTGTGTGCCCATTGTGTGTGGGCACATTATGTGTTTGCACAGTGTGTGTGGGCACAATGTGTGTTTTCGCAGTGTGTGTTGGCACAGTGTGTGTCCATTGTGTGTGGGCACATTGTGTGTGTGCGCAGTGCTTGTGCACACAATGTGTGTGGACGCAGTTTTTGTGTACGCAGTGTGTGTGGGCACAGTGTGGGCGTGCGCAATGTGTGTGGGCACAGTGTGTGTGTGTGCAGTGTGTGCGTGCGCATTGTGTTTGGGCACCGTATTTGTGTGTGAGCAGTTTGTGTGCACACAATGTGTGTCTGCGCAATGCATATGTGTGTGTGCGCATTTTGTGTGTGCGCAGTGTGTGATCACAATGTGTGTGCGTGCAGTGTGTGCACATTGTGTGTGTAGTGTGTGTTCGCAGTGTGTGGGCACAGTGTGTTCATGCGCATAGTGTGTGGGCAAAGTGTGTGTGTGCGCAGTGTGTGTGGACACAGTGTGTGTGTGTGCGCAGTGTGTGTGCACAATGTGTGTGTTCGCATTGTGTGTGTGCGCAGTGTTTGTGTGCTCAGTGTGTGTGGGCACAGTGTGTGAATGCGCATTGTGTGTGGGCACAGTGTGTGTGTGCGCAGTGTGTGTGCAGTGTGTGTGCGCGTAGTGTTGGTGTGCACAGTGTGTGTGTGTGCACAGTGTGTGAGTGGACACATGCACATTTGTATCTGGGTACATATGCACTATTGTTACGTGTGTATGTGGCCTTTGCATATGTGTGTATGTAAGTGAATGTGTTAGAATCCTTTTATGTCTGTGCGTGTTTATGTTTCTGTATAATTGTGCGTGTGCATTGGTGTATGCTTGGTACGTATGTGTGCGAGTGTGTGTGTGCATATATATGTGCATGTACGTGAATGTGTTCATGTGTGTCTGTGAATGTTTTCGTGTGTGTGTGTGCATGTGTGTATCCGTGGTTTGTGTGTAAGTTTGTGTACGTGCATGACTGAGCGTTGTGTGTGTGTGTTAATGTGTGTGTGTGTTTTGATTTGAATGTGAGTGTTCTAGCATGTGTGGTTGTACGTGTTTTTATGTTTGTATTCCTCATGTATGGTTTTGTAGGATGCTCTTGTGTAGGTTTTGTTTGCATACAGTTTCATGTCTCTGTGTCTTTGTGTGTGTGGGTGCATGTAGGTGTGTGATTTTCGGTTATATATATTTTCACGTATCTATGTATCTGTGTGTTTGTGCATAAGTAGAGGTCTTTTCATGCCAGTTGAGTGGATAAATGAGGTGCTGAGACTTCAAAGGAATCTGCTCAAACTTTCCTGATAGTTTTTTCTCGGAAATTTTTTTAATTTTATTTAATTTTTTAATAATTAATTAATTTAATTAATTAATTTTAATTTTGTAATTAATTAATATTAATTAGTTATTTAATTAAAATTAAAATTGAAAAATTCAATTATTCCGCCAATATAATGTATTGAATCATTTACAATTTAATTTAATCATTAATAATTCATTAATTATTAATTAACATTATAACCTGATCTATCATCACAAAAAACCGTAGTTGGAGGAATCCAACCCGCTACATGTAGCTAGGATTTGTGTTATCCAACCACTCGGCCACTGTGCTCTCTCTTAATTAATTTTCCATGCACCATTTATACTTGCAGTGTCCAATTGCAATATAGGCCGTTTTTATACTATACTTACAGTTCAGTAGTCTAGCTAGCTAGCCCGTCCCCGCACACGCGCTCTCCGGGCGTTAAGAGCGGGCGTCTTCCGCACTCTCCGCCTGTAGGGCGCGTGTGCTGAGACTGGCTAGCTAGCTAGAGTAACAGTTCAGCCGCGTGTCTCCAGCTGCCCAGCTCATACATACCGTTCTTTGTAGGGAGTTATTGCAATTGAACACAAGGACGTGAGCTTTTTCATAGAAAAAAATCCGGCAGTTGGAGGATTCGAACCTGCGAACTGTTGCTTGGAGTTGTGCCATCCAACCACTCGGCCACGGCGACCTATCTGGTTTATTATTATTACATGCACCATTATATCATATAGCCATACCATTTAGCTGGCCTCAGCGTTCAATTCGCAAGATAGGCCGTTATATACTCCGCGAATGCAGAATATACTATACTCTATCTGGCAGTTTAGCCGCGAGTTCCCAGCTAGCACATAAGGTTCTTTGTAGGGAGTATTGCAACTGAACACAAGGAAGTGACCTTTTTTCAGAGAAAAACCGTCCGTAAGAGGATTCGAACCCGCGACCTGTAACTTGGAGTCGTGTCGTCCGACCACCCGCCACCGCGACCTATTTATTTTCGTATTATTACCTGCACCATTTATAGTTGCGATCAGTGTTCAATTCGAAACATAGGCCGTCTCCACTCACTCGAATCATTTGATCATCTTTAAAAGGCTTACAAGAACCTTCACGGATGATGTAAAGTTGTTCGAAACTTCTGTGCTCGAATTTTAGCCTAAATTCTAAATGGCGGCGTATTAAAATCGGCCATTTTTCGCGCAATATAAATTATAGTACAAAATCACTATTGCAATCACACGTATGAATGCATATCAACCCACGTACCCTCACTATACTCACTTACTACAGCGCATGACAAGAAGTATACTAGTGTGTACTTTGTGCAGAACCTCGCTAAGGAAGAATGTATGATCTAGTCTAGGTATACGTACATATATTATCTTGAACAATTGCATTGTAATATTAGGTAACTTGGAAAAGAACAGTCACGAGCATGCACATGCCATGACGTCTGCTGACAAGATGGACGTCATCATGGCCGGCCAATTCTAGGTCCCAAACTACGTAACGACATACCCCACTTACGCCGAAAGGAAATTCTAAAATCGTTATTCAGAATTTTAGATAACTTGCTATTATTAGGGGCTGCCGCTATATTGTTTTCATTTCGACTTCCGGTATGTAACGCTCGTCCGATATATTATATAAATATATATATATGTAAACACGTATAACACGTATTATATATATATATATATATATATAATACGTGTTCCTACGCGTAACCTCGACAATGAATTTCTATTATAATTTATATAGTGCGAAATAAGATGGCCGATTTCGAACGCCGACAATTTGAAATTGGGCTAGAATTCGTGCGCAGAAGTTCCGCCGAACGTAAAAAATTCAGCGAAGGTTCTTCTGAACCTACTAAAGACGCCCAAGTAATTCGAGTGCGGGGCGGCAGCCCCACGAGTTTTTGAACTCGAAATATTTAAGAGGTCTGCTGATTACATAGCGAGAAGAGTGCCACCGTGAAGGAAAGAAATGTGAGTTGCCTTCTCTTACGCGTTGCGCGAACTCCAGTTAGTCTGTACGAACGTTCTTTACTTTATTCTGTAGCACGCCGATGCCCGCTCACGTCAGCATCGACCAATATCGAATTTCGTTCACGAGCACTTTGAAACTCTCGACAAAAGAAAGTACAAATGGGACAAATCTAGACTTTGTAACCCGAAAATTAATCAAATGAGTGGACGCCAACTGTTAGCTATTTTCTGATGTCATGCTGTGCTGGAGTGTATAATAGCGCTTCCTTTAAGCCATAAATTGAATTGAATACATGCAAGGGAATCACTTTGCCGAAAAGAAAATGGCCGCCTGGGTTACTTCAAGAATATCTATCAGCCAAAGGGACACAAACTCCAAGATTTGAAGTTCAGTGAAGGTGGTCCGGTAAGAATATTGTATTTGTGTGTGTGTGTGTGTGTGTGTGTGTGTGTGTGTGTGTGTGTGTGTGTGTGTGTGTGTGTGTGTGTGTGTGTGTGTGTGTGTGTGTGTGTGTGTGTGTGTGTGTGTGTGTGTGTGTGTGTGATTTAGCAAATCGATGTCCACTGAACAGACTTTTAATGCCCGACAATGTAGAAACAAGCTTTCTATGCCTCTCATGCAATCCTTTCTCTTTTTTTGACTTTTGTCCCATCATGCCCTAGACTTCGTCTTGCGTGAATTGGGACCAGACCTTGCCAGGGCAGTGAACACCCGGTGACTATATTTGTCACCTCACGTAACCCCTGAGTCCGAGGCTTCCTTTTTGTATCACATTTGTTGTTCTTTGATTTGAATAATAATGTGTTTCTCCCCATGTGTTCGTGTTTGTGTGTGTTTGTATGTGCGTACGTGCGTGCGTGCGTGCGTGTGTATATATGTACTGTTGTTGCGTATGTGTATGTGCGCATATATGTGAATGTGTGGGTGTGGGTGTGAGTGTGTGTGTCACTGTGTGTTATGTGGTGTTTGTGTGTGTGTGTGTGTGTGTGTGTGTGTGTGTGTACATGTATGTGTGCATGGGCATGAATGTGTATGAGTGTGTGTATGCGTATGCATGTATGCATGGTATGTATGCAGGTGTGTGTGCATGTGTGTGTGTGTGTGTGTGTGTGTGTGTGTGTGTGTGTGTGTGTGTGTGTGTTAGTGCCAGAATGTGTTGTTAGTTTGTGTGTGTGTGTTCATGTGTTTTCTGTGTGCATGGGCATGAATATGTATGAGTGTATGTATGCGTATGCATGTGTGCATGTGTGTATGCATGGTATATGTGTGTGAGTGCGTGTGTGTATGTGTGATGTGTGTGGAGTCATAATAGAATTTATGACCTGCAGCTGAGTCTGGTGTGTACATCCAAAGCAAAGGCTTCGGTTCAATCCGAGCTGCTGATACTGGTGGTATCATCATTCCTCTTTGCTGATCCAAGTAGCGAAAGTTCGAAGATGCTCAGTAGCGAGAAGTCATCGATGCTAATGTTTGTCACCAATTTGCAAGGCCAAGTATTCTATACCCGATGAACTGAGGCTCCCTAAACTCCAATCATCAAATGAATTTTGTCTTTCGGCTGTCAGTGTGCTGTGTATGCTACAGGGTAAATCCTGTTACTACTTCCAAATATGTGACAAATGGTTCTTCTTGCTCTGTTGAACGTGCTGACGAGGAATCTTGCTGTGCTTGTGATTTTCTTCTTACACCATTAATGAGACGAACTACTCCTGATGTACGAGTGGCGGTGATTTCTCCAGTAGTTGCCATCATTTAAACTCAAATATCAAATATGTTAGGACATGACAAACAAAGTAGATGAGCAAGTTTTGAAGTAAATCGCAAATCTACGCATCATCAAGGTTGCCATAGTCACTATGTTTGAAAGTTTCAACTAACCAATAATATAGAAGGTAATAGCATGAATAGAATCTAGAACACTTCATATTTGTATTTTCTAAATTGTTTTTGTTTTGTTATTATATCTTATGCAATAATTGTAATAATACTAAATATTAATAACAGTGACATGCTGTAAATTCATACATATGTACATACAAATGAATAGACAATTGTATGTGTGTGTGTGTGTGTGTGTGTGTGTGTGTGTGTGTTGTGTTTTGTATATATATGCCAATACATATATGCATATTATGTATATACATCCCTATAATAGGCAGTCAGTGGTATATAGGCACACAAAACTTGTTCTTCAATGCTCTCATAGTTGTCACAACCTAGCTGTACCATAGACAAGCACTTAATACTAGTCTAAGCCTGTTTATATTAATCTCTGACACCATCTACTATATAAATTATTGCATAACCACGTAATCAATGGAGATTGCAACATGAATACAATCATGCAAAATACAGTTTATTAGAACAAGTATATATGTACGTAAATTAAATAAAAAGCACAGCTATCAATATTATAATTATTCACAGTCTGCTTTAGGTGTGCTCAGTTATCCTTATATAGTTGATAATAGTTGAATTACCATACAACATTACCCCATGCCCTGCTCCAGTTCATCCTCCATGTCTGATTCTTCACTTCTTTCATAATAAGATGATTCCTCACTGGAATCATAATAGGATTCATGGCCTGCAGCTGATTTCGGTGTGTACGTACATCCAAAGCAAAGGCTTCAATCGGTCCTCTTTTATCTCCATGTCAGAAGATCACCAGTCCGAGCTGCTGGTACTGGTGGCATTGTCATTCCTCATTGCAAATAAACATGGTAGAAGATAGAAAGTGCTCAATAGCTATAGGAGTCATCGATTTACACTATAACCTTGCCCCATGCACTGCTCCATGGATGATAGGTGTTTGGTGAGTGAACCAACTCCAACCAGTGGTGTTGTGTGTGTGTGTGTGTGTGTGTGTGTGTGTGTGTGTGTGTGTGCAATGGTAGTAAGTTGTGTGTGCAATGGTAGTAAGTATACACATTTGCATGTGCACATATGATATTTTGTTGTATGATGCTATTCAGCTCAATCTCCATCCTGGAACTGCTCTGATCTTCACCAATAACCATGCTAGGGAATTTGGTGGGGGGAATTTATCTACAGTTGCCCTCACTGCGGTTTGTGGTACAGTACTTCAACCGCCTGTGCTTCATCCAGTTCATAGCAGGAGGACTTCAAGATGTACCGCCTGCAGAATGGGTCAGAACAACTGTGTATATACGTATGTGTGTGCATGTGCATGCATATGTGCATGAGTGTGTTTGTCTGTCAACTGTGTGTGTGTGCGTTCGTGCATGCGTGCGTGCATCTGTCTATCTGTCTGTCTGTGTGTTTGTGCATATGTGTGCGTGTTTTTGTTTGTGTTTGTGTGTGCATGTTTGTGTGTATGTGTGTGTGCATATAAGTAAATATGTTTATCTTGTGTGGGAATATGTAAGTCTATGAAAGTTAATGTGGGTATAATACATACATACATATGAACATACGTACACTTACTGCACAGGATGCTACCATAAGCTTCATCAACAACAGTGCTGGGACAAGTGGTGCAGCGATCTACGTACGCCTCGGACTTTCACGGGTGTTTCTGGCTGAATACTAGTCAGTTGAGCCTGATATTCGAGCCCAACGCAACAGGGACCACATTTTACTATGAGTGAGTGCCCTGTGGAAGTAGCAGAAATATTCACTTAGATCTCCATCTCACCTATGGTGCACACTTGCATTGCTTGTGTATGTGTGCTATCACGTCTACATATGCACTTTGACCCTACTCACACTTGCACACACACGCACACACACAAACACATGCGCGCGCGTGCATGCACACACACACACACACACACACACACACACACACACACACACACAAACTGCGCACACACTTTGTGTGCACACAAACTGCGCACACACACACACAGTGCCCACACACAATGCGCACGCACACACTGTGCCCACACACACTGCGCACACAAACACTGCGCACACACACATTGCACACACACACTGCGCACGCACACACTGTGCCCACACACACTGCGCACACACACATTGCGCACACACACACTGCGCACACACACAATGCGTACACAAAAACTGCGCACACACACATTGTGTGCACAAACACTGCGCACACACACAATGTGCCCACACACTGTGCCCACACACACTGCGTGCACATACAATGCGCACAAACACACTGCGCACAAACACACACTGTGCCCACACACACTGCGTACATACAAACTGCGCGCACACACACTGCACAAGCACACACTGTGCCCACACACACTGCACACACACACACACAATGCGCACACACACAATGGGCACACACTGTGCCCACACACACTGCGAAAACACACACTGTGCCCACAAATAATGTGCCCACACACAATGGGCACACACACACGGTGCCCACACACACTGCACACGCACACTGTGCCCACACACACTGCGCACACACACACTGCGCACAAACACAATGCACACACACACTGCGCGCACACACACACACACACACACACGCGCTGCTTTGCTCTGAATACGACCAAAATTTATGGTCCAGAGATGCAGGCCAGTCCGGTAAGAACGTCTACAAGGATGGTTTGGCTCGGCAGAAAACTCTTGTGATTGCGAAGTCTTTTCTGGTGGAACAGTTGCAGACAATAGTCACGTGGGATCTTCTGTTTGTGAGTGGAGGAATGGCGCTGTCGCAGGTGGTTGGCTAGACCTGTCGTGGTTAGAGCCCAAAAGGAGCAGCTGTGATGACTGCAGTGCAAAGTGCTCTCTGATTCAAGAAGCATCTAATCACGACTTTTCTTCTTCTGGTCTTTGAGGCTTTTCTCAGTTGCTTCAGCCTGATCGTTGAGCAACTCCACACTATGCTTGATGGTGCTGCGCCAAGAGTCGCGGTCCAGGGCTTGCTCCCTCCAGACCCCAGAAAGACCGGCCTGATTCAGGTCTCTGACTACAACGTCATTCCACCTACGCTTTTGTCCCCCAGGTGCACGCTTACCACCCACTGGAGCAGACACAAGAAGCTGCCTTGGAAGGCTCCTCAGGCATTCTGACAATATGACCAAGGAAACGAAGACGACGCTGTATAAGGATACTGGATACCCTTTGTTGTCTGGCCATCTTGCGAATGGTGGTGTGCCGTTTCTTCTGCCTAACTGTGAGTCCCAGTAAGATACGCAAGCATCGGATGACAAAGGATTCAAGACGGTGTAGATGAGGCTGCAGGAGAACGGTGCTTTCCAAACCGTAGAACAAGGTGGGAAGGATGAAGCTGTTCAGAATGCGTAGATTGCTGCTGGTCTGGATTCGGCGCTGGTACCAGAGGATGCGGTAGAGAGACTGGAAAGCTGCTGATGCCTTGCAGATCCTGCAGTCAATCTCAGTCTCCATTCCACAGTCATCCTGGACAATGCTACCCAGGTACTGGGAGCTGGATACCACTTCAACAGGTTCTTCTCCTAGAATAAGGTAGATGGGTTGTGGTGTTGTGATGTCCGGTCCGCCTTGAGGTAGTACAGAAAGAGATTTGGTCTTCTTGCAACTGATAGTCAAACCAAGCCTCTTGCAGCATGAGGAGAGAGACTCTAACATGCTGGTTTTATCAGACCAGGTGTTAGCCAGGAGGGCCATGTCGTCCGCATACTCCAGGTCTGTAATCAGTGTCTCCAGTCTGAGGGCCTTCCTGTTCCCAACAAGTTCACCGTCAAGCAGATAGGCTACCTGGATACCACTAGAGGCATGCATGTGGTGGTCCAAGGAAATGTGAATGGCTGCATCAAAATAGAAGTTGAACAAGGTTGGCGCCAACACACAACCCTGACGGACACCACTGGTAACGGGGAAACTCTCTGAAGTCTGCCCATAAGCCCTAACTGCTGCAAAAGAGTCAACATGGAGAATACGGATGATGGAAATCAACTTCTCTGGCAACTGGCAGCTGTGCTGTAGGATGCACCAAAGACTATCACGTTTGACGGAGTCATACGCCTTCTTCAAGTCAATGAAGCAGACATAAAGTGGATGGCAATATTCTCGTGATCTCTCCATCAACATGCGCAAAGAGAAGAGTTGGTCAGCACATCCTCGGCCACGTCGAAATCTACACTGGTTTTCACGGAGCTCGCTCGTGTTTACAGTGTCAGCGCACGAAAGTGCATCAGCATACTGTAACGCCGCTCGCTACTTTTGCAACACCAGACGCACGCTTCGATCATGTTCACCTTGATCTCGTGGGACCTCTACCTCCATGTAAGGGATTTTCATATCTTCTCACATGTGTGGATCGTTTTACTCGTTGGCCTGAAGCTTTTCCACTCCCCGATATTACAACATCTACAGTCGCTAGCGCTTTCATCTCCGGTTGGATCGCACGTTTTGGAGTACCATCTACCATCACTACTGATCGCGGTGCGCAATTCGAGTCAAACCTCTGGACTCAGCTCATGCGCCTGCTCGGTTCCAATCGCATCCGAACGACAGCATATCATCCTGCTGCTAATGGTCTCGTTGAGCGACTACACCGACAGCTCAAAGCCGCCCTGAGTGCTGTGCCACAGACACAGTGGCTTGATGCCCTGCCTCTCGTCCTCCTTGGCATTCGTTCGTGTTTTAAGGAAGACATCCACTGCACCACTTCTGAGTTGGTGTACGGCACCACTTTGCGCCTCCCGGGGGAGTTTTTCGATTCTACTGTTAGTGCACAACCGGTACAGGATCCACACACTTATGTATCTCGCCTACGCTCCACCATGCAACAGCTTCGCCCTATCCCCGCATCACATCACACATCTCGTACTCCACATATCAGTAAGGATTTAGCTACTAGCACGCACGTCTTTATTCGCCATGATGCAGTTCGCAAGTCGCTCCAGCCACCTTATGACGGACCATTTGAGGTCATCGCGCGCGCCGACAAGTTTTACACCGTCTTGGTCAATGGTCACCGACAAACCATCTCCCTTGATCGGCTGAAACCCGCACATCTCGACAGTCCGTCATTCACAGCTACAGCTCCATCTATTGCTACGCCCGCATCATCTACAGCTCTCCCTACCACGTCGTCAACTCCACAAGTGCCAGTACGCACCACCCGCTCTGGACGACGTGTACATTTCCCAGAGCGCTACACCATCTAACTGTCTTCGTTCACTGGCCGCTCACTGGGGGGGGAGTACTGTGGCGTACAGACATTAACTGTATATGTTAATGTATCTTGTGTGCTTGTATTTAGTTATGCATGGGTGATTTTTGTATCTCGCGCTGTATGTCACGTGCTAACATACACCGCATACACGCATGCGCATACAACACACACGTGTAGCCTCGTGGTAGAGTTTAGACTAGGTAGTGAGTGAATTGCTGATAATTGAATTTTTGTTCATTGTTTTCGTGACATCGTTGGAAGTGGCTCCTACGTTTCCCGGAGATAACCACACGCCACAATATCACCATGGCAATATGATGTACGTCATTCCCATCCCAAGATGGGTGTTATAAAAGGAAAATGCACAGTAGGACAGCAATTATCATAAGAGTGAAGAGAAAACATGAAATAAAATTGATGGTGTTGGGATACAGTGGAAATGCCAGAGATCAGATCTCCTACCACAGTTCTCTACCTATGCCCAAGAGCATGACAGTAGCAGTGCTAATTGTGCAGTTACACTCAAAGGGGGTTGCTAATATAAAAGCTGCCATCGTGTTAATCTTAAGGGTGAATATTTAACTGGAGGAGTGAATGATACAAAAGGATTCTCATAGTGGATGTACGTATGTACATGCATCCATATACATGTACATACATCCTTGCATCTACACATGCGGTACATACACTTACGCATGTGCATTACACCTTGATACTCAGTAACATCTTATATGTATATATGTTTACTATATTAAATATATATTATGTATAATATGCATAATATATTACTGAGTATCAACTTGAAGGTGTAAAAACAATTTTACAAGATCCAGTATGTATTATATATCACATTGTATAATATACAATATCTCTATTATTGTTTTTTACTATATTGGAGATATAGAGCACAAAATTCCTTTCACTATGGAACTGCTGTATTCAGCAATATGTTGATTTGGGACAAGTTGTAGCTGATGCAAACACACACTATGGCATATACGTTCATATACAAGGAAGACAACCCATACCATATACCACTCAAAGAAGACTTTCACACTACAGACACTGATCCTTGAGGTGAGGTGTTGCTCTACAGCACACAACCATTAACCAACCACTAGAATAACACAATCCTGTCACATTTTACGTTCAATTTACACTACTATGCCACCATGACAACTCAACATATATCATTGTTATCCTCAACTTCAGTTATATAAGGTGATAGGTGAATTAGCAGAATCAGCTATCACTAGAGGATTACTGACAGGAAGAGAGGAAGTTCAGAGATGAGCAGGAGAAAGAACAATGCTCTCTAAGGTCACCCTTCTCCTTATGATAATATCAGTGGTAACATTTCAAGAATGTAAGTAACTTTGTACAATAGTGTACCAGGACTGTGTGCACAGTGGGTAAAGGATGCGGTGTGTGGTTGATTTGCAACAAACAATACACACACACACTGGTGAATATTTACAGAATTTTCTATTGTATGTGCATACTGTAGAATAAGAGTTGGAATATACTGTTCTGTACTGTACTGTACAGATGGATCATTTTGAGGAGGTGGGTGATATGCTACACATATGTATACATCCCGTTTCACTTACCTAGTTCCTAATTTCTGACTGACTGCCACATATGGTATGCATTGTTACAGTGTAATATTAATTAAATATTCATCCAGGCTATGGTTAAGGACAAACCTGTCCACCATATCCCTGTGAATGTGAGGAAGCAGTATAGACAAGTTCCCATGTTCCAGAGTCTACACAATGTACTGTAATTGAGGTTGATTACCACTAATTTAGTTGTGATAACACCAATAGACAAGCAATCGTATATAAAGTCATTATGCCCAGACTGAGATAAAGATTACCTACAACAGAGATGAAATGAGCAGTAAACCAGGAGTATCCATTCAGGAAATCTGTCATGTATGTATTAGTTTGAATAGTAGACATATACAACTGTACTTGTGTACGTATACTGTATATGTGAATGTGTATGTATGGGTATGCATACTGTATGTATTCATTGTGATATGGTACACGGAAATAACCCATATCAGCACACGAGTAAGACCCCATCACTGCAGACACAGATCTTTGAGGTGACATGTATTATGATGTGTGAACTATGTATAGCTGAAACAGCTATCAGTAGAGGAATACTGTTATTTATGCATATTGTGTACTATAGATCTGATTATATTGTATTTATATAAGACATACACAATAATAGTACTGGTCAATGTTACTACGTACATAGCATAACATGGTACACAATGCAGTGCATGTAGTGCACAGAGTTGACAGAAGTGATACAACAAAGAAGACCTTCACACAACAGACACAGATCCTTTAAATGACATGTGAAACAGATGCTCTTATAGCTGAGAAAGCACTTATATTAATACAAGAGAACAAACTATGCCAGTGTACAAATAAGACCCTCCATACTACGAGTGTGCATACTGCACATAGGATGCTACAGTATAAATACACATTAGGAGGACAACCACCAACAGCACAAGAAGAAGACATGTACTCTACAGACAGGTTCCTTGTCGTGAGACGGAACAGATCCTGCTGCATGTCATCAATAATTGATTACTGTCACTACACACAGCATGACAGTGCCTACTACATCACCCTGGCATTGTGAAACACCATGACAACTCAACATTCATAAATTGACGGCTATTTTAGTTTACGTGTTAAGTCGCCTATGTAACATAAAATCGCCATGACAACTAAACATATGTTATTCTCATCCTTTACTATGGCTATACAAGGAGATGTGCCAATTCTCAGAATCAGCTGTCACTAGAGGAATACTAACAGGAAGGAGGATGTTCAGAAAAGAACAAGAGAAAGAACAATGTTCTCTAAGGTCACTATTTTCCTTGGGATAATATCAGTTGCAGCATTTCAAGAATGTAAGTAACTTGATACAATAGTGTACCAGCACTGTGCACACACAGTGGGTAAAGGACATGTGGTGTGCCTAATTCATATCAAACAATACACATACACAGGTATGAACAGTATATTCTAACAGACATATTAATATTGTAGAATATAAAATGGATTATATTGTACTGCACATGTGGCCTAGGCCTGATGTCTATCAATATCACTATGTGCATACTACTCTACTACGTCAGTCTACATTGTCAGAGACAATATGTGTCACTGTTAATGCAAAGGGAGTCAGATGCGAACATTACAAACACCATCATTTATACAGGTAATGCTAAATGTCATGATCACAACACCTGTCAACAAACATCACCACCTTGTGGATGTGAACAGGTTTATTCTGATGTGTGTTCCCATTCTGGGGTCTACACCGTGGACTGTGGGTGTGGACCCGTCACTGCTCATTGCAACATGGAAGAAAACTGGACTATCTTCCAGAGAAGATTCAATGGAGCAGTTGGATTCTATCGAAATTGGACTGAATATGCCAATGGATTTGTAAACCTGACAAATCATTGAGCGTGCAGCTGAGTACACACCTGCACATTTGTGCTTCATAGACCTGACCAAGGCCTATGACTCAGTGAATCGGGATGCCCTCATTGCTGTCCTGAGGAATTACAAGGTGCCCAGTCATCTTGTCGATATCATTAGTGCAATGTACACCAACACATGGTGCCAGGTCAGGACCACCAAAGGAACATCTGAAGAGTTTCCAAATGAAGTGCCTACAAGAGATTGTTGGGGTGACTTCGTGTCTTGCTGAAGGATAAGTGCAATGTATTTTTATTTTAAGCATGCAGTTACTGTCAGCTGTCTTGGAAAGAATTATTGTTCGTTTTTTTTCTTGTACTTGTGGGGAGGTACGGTAAACACAATGTAGAATAATAATAGTTACAGAGAGAGTCGACTTCTATGTATGGTTTGGAATACACCTTGGTCCGCTTTTTAGCGTATACATAATATTATCTTGTGACGTCCGCAGTATAGGAGTTAAACGGGCGCTAATTGCCGTCCCTATCTTTTGTAAACGCCCGCCGTCCGTGTGGACTGTCCGCGAAATAGAAAGTACCCCTTTTTGGTATACTGTATTTGTAATAACAATGATGCAATGTAGTGTACTGTACGATAATAGTATTGACCGGAAACCGACTGATAATCAGCCTACGAGATGAAAGGAAAAGTGTTTTCTGGGATTGTGGTTATTTTCTTTGCCGTAGTTTTGCCGATACAGTCAGAGGAGACTGCAATTTGGTATTTTGGATCTTCTGATACATCTAACGCCTCCTCAAATCCGCTACTCTGTGGGAAAACCAGAGATGTGCCATGCACTGACATTAATGTCATCTTTGGATTTCAGTTTTCGTGTGCGAAGCCAAATAATTTCACAGCAGGGAGGAACTCGACGAGAATTGTCTTTCTCCAAGGCGTGCACAACCTATTTCCTGTATGTTTCAAGGAATGGAACAACGTAGAGATTGTTGCGGATCAAGGAGCTCGACCTCAGATCAACAGTCGTTTGGCATCAGCTCTTGGAGTATTCTCCTTTGAAAATTGCGTTAACGTAAGTGTATACGGATTGGAATTCGATACCGTTCCTGTTGGGCGATCAGCATTGTACTTTCTCGAAACTGAAGATGTGTACGTGAGCAATTGCAGATTTGTGTTATCAGTCATAGCTACTGTTGGGATCAACTTGCAAGGTATAGCAGGGTCTGTGATAATATCAGAGAACATATTTTTTGGAAACATTTCCGATTCGGAAACACAACCTATACGAGGTATTATTGTTTCACAGAGACATGTAGGCCAGTCAGAGGCTGGTAAAGTAAATTTATCTCTCTGTGAGCAGTCTCGACTGATGCAAAGTAAACTATATATTGTGGACTGTACCTTTAAAGGACTGATTGTTCAGCTCCTTGACCCATCTGTACATGATGATGATCTATACAGCTATTCAAAGGCTAGTGGAGTGGGTTCTGCTATTCAAATGACATTTGATTCTAACATTTGTGGACAAGAATTTGCTGTGAATAACAATCTTTTCGAAGACATTGTAGCTATAGGTGGTAGCTCAGTTTTAGTTACATTTCGTAGATATTCCTCTGGTAATACAGTTGGCTTCTTTGGAAACTCATTCAAGAATAACAGGGCCAGTTATGGAGGTGGGGTTGGTATTTTTCACTGGAGTAATACTATGAATAATTCTGTATCAATTCAGAAATCTGTCTTCAGTGATAATGAAGCTGTTGTGGAAGGTGGAGCTGTATTTTGTGTATTTCTTAGTAAATATTCCTCAAATCAGCTCCATGTGGAATCATCACATTTCTTAAATAATTCAGCTTTATATGGTGCAGCTTGTCATATTGCTAATGCTCCATATTTCATTGACCCTCCAAATGATATATCTGATCTGGTTGCACCGCCACTTGTGAAGGTTTATGTCACAAACTGCTCCTTTGTTAATAACTATCGTTTATCACCAGCATCACTTGGTGTTGTCGTTTTCACACGTATCGACATGTCCCTAACAGGAGATAAGTGAGTATATTTAATTGTGTCATGCATGTGATTCTTTATCAACATTGTCTATTGTTTTGTGATAGTGAATTCCTGTGGAATACTGCCTCTGCTCTTGTGGCTGTGTCATCTTTTCTGAGAGCCAGTGGACATGTGATGTTTGTTGGAAATAACGCTAAATCTGGCAGCTGTATGTATTTGTTACTTGGAAGTAGGGTGAGTCTGATGAGTATTTCTACCTTTATTCTCCTGTGTTCACGTGTCCAACCTGGTTGTTACTACGTACATGCATTGGCCGAGGCTCACCTGGGTTGTTGCTACCTGGATTTGCCTGTGTCCCCTGAGTTTGATAAAATCCTTATTCAACTGTGTACACCTAAGTGATTGCAATGTCTAATCTAGTTGACCAGACCATCCCTGCAAGCATCTGCTGGGTGAAAAAAGTAAAAGATGATTTAGTAGACTAAGACTTAGTGATTGCTTTACATCTTATTTGTAATCTCAGATGTATGATGCCCAGCAGACACTTAACAGAGATGGTCTGGCTGGCGCAACTAAACTTTGTGGACGTAGGTAGTTTAATTTTTTACTTAATATTCTGGAAATAGTCAGCATTAATATCTGGTTTAGAGCATTTGCATAATATTACAATAGAGGATATGCATTACACCCACCACCCACCATAATTGGGGTCATGAGGGTCGATGGTGAATGAAGGTGCGAAAAAGTACAGCAAAGTATAGTGAAGACGTTTGTTTTCTTACTGTTCACGATGTCTTGACGACAGTGCTGCATTTGGAGTTGTTTGAACCGTAAGACTAGGTGTCCCCAGGACATGGATGGTGCGTTAGTCTGCAGATGTAGCGATTTGAGATTTACGGACTGCTCGAAATCGACCGACATTCTTACATATGGACCATATATTATATATTACATATTAATTTATTCTGAATTCAATTGATTTGGATTAGGTATAAGAAGCTCTTCTACCTCCTTTTTTAATCCACTGATAATACGCTATTGCCTATACCTTGTATGATACAGAATACTAAACAGGAGTTTCCTTCACATGAAATTCCTTGATTGGAATTTCATGTAAAGTTGTGCATTTGCTCAATGGTATATACCTTTATTGTAATATTATTTGTAGTTCAACATATTTGAAGCAGGTAATGGTATTGTGCAGGTATTGGCCACGCCTTAACACCTCAAATTGCAAGACAGTAGTATGGATCTGAACAGGATGTGATCGATATTAACAAACAGAGTTGTCTGGTTTTGTGGGCACTACATTTATGTATACATGTCTTATATCCCATTGTTTTACTTTAGATAGTTTGATTACATTTGCCAGTATAATAATGAATGACAATCTTACTGTTTTTGCACTCTTTAATTAATGTAAACACAGTACATGGGTAGCAAAAGTAGTGTTACAATAACATGATACAGTTATTATGTAGTATACGTACACTAGTGATGTTTGCTTGAAACTAAGTGACTGTACTTTTTTGATCTCAATTATCAATGCTATTTGAAATTACGAAGCACTTCTTTGTAATTCACATAGGTTGACATGACAGAAGTAGAAATGTGCAATTTCACCAATAATTTTGCAAGTACAGGAAGCATCATTGGAACGGATACTATTACAAGCTCTGTAACAGTGGCTGAACATCTTCACAGTCGATCAGACAACCCCTCATCTTTAACTGGCTGTTTTTTGCAATTCAATAATAGACTGAATCCTATCAATGTGAGTTTGTAGCCATATGTAATGTGCATATTTATGTACATGGCAATGATTGATTAGTCATGTAAGGTCATGTGAAGGCAAGTCAGCTGTTGATTGAAAGGTGTGAGGGATGCATTGTTTCCATAGCAATTCCTAGTCAATAGTTCCTTTACAAGATGGTCCATCTTGCTTAGTAAATACAGCAAATCTGTTTTTCTTGTCAGAGTTACTTGTTATCAGTGCTGGCTGACATAGCATACATGTGGTAGGGTCTGAATGAGGCATACTCACTAACCAGGCGTTTTTGACAGTGTTTTCTGGTGCTTTCTATTTTGTACATACAATATTTTTTGTTATTATAAAACAATGTTTACTCCTACCAATTGCAGGAATCAACAAGGTTTATCTTCCAAAACAATACAGCTACCTTTTTGGGCTCTTTGTTTGCTGTAAATAGTCTTGATTCTTGTGATGTGGGATATTTTGTGCCATCCAATGTCACTGGCCTGGTTAGCTTATTCCAGTCAAACAATGTAGTTGAGTACATAAATTCACCACTACAGTCTGGGCTAGCTACTGCTCCAAGTTTTGCCGTATTCTATGGTGCTTCTACGCAATGCTACAAAACAGTTGGAAATTTTACTTACCTACTCCCAAATTGCTCTCATCAGCTCTTACAAGAAATGTAAGTTTTGAAAGATATTTGATACATGTACATATATGCATGTTGCCGATTGTATTACTGTGCATATTTATTGTATACTGTTTCCATATGTATGTAGGTTTTTGGAACACGCTGACTTACAATGTGCCCTTCAAAGTGTTTTGTCCTCTGAGTTTCCTTTTGTTCCTGGATATGGCTTGCATCCTATAGTAGATCATTTGATAGTACCTTGGGCTGGGATTATTCGCCAATGGGATGACCCTGCTAACAGTAGGAGACAGGTTTGTGTGGAACCTAATGTGAGCAACATTATTCTGTCCCCTGCGCCTGGGGAACAGTTTGATATAACCATTCAAGTTCTGGACCAAATGCTAAACCTGGCAGGAAGTACAGCTATTCTACAGGTATGTATACATAATATGATAATTTATTGGATTATACCTTCTTTTTTATGTGATGGACTGACAGCTGTAATATACCCTATTGCTTCTATATTGCCTATCAGGTAACAGCAGATAAGCCTGGCGTTCTCCTACAGGCTAATGGTTTGCAGTATGGGTCTACAGACAGGTTGTATTTTACCCCCAACCGAGCATTGACTGAAATTGCCTTAGGTGGACTCCCAGGAACTAAAGGAACCTTGGTGATAACTTTAACATCTCGAGTTTTGTTCAAGCCACTCACATTGAATATTCCTTTTCAACTTGCTAACTGTCCACTTGGATTACTTTCCCCACTTGCTACACCTCAAATGGTTTGTTCATTCTGCTCTGTGTGACTGTATTGGTTGTAATTCTTAACATAGACTATTGTGTTGTTGCATATAGGTTGAAGATATCATTAGGTCTTCTTTTCTAACCCAACGACTTCCAAATTCAAATCTTCTGGCTTGCCGTTGCATATCTGAGGTCTACAGAGGTTTTGCCCATGGCTCTATTGCTTGTGTGAGAGGCTATACTGCTACTTTGTCCCAAATATTGTGGATGGGGATTCTTGTCAAGGATGAAGTTGAAAAATCTGGAGGCATGCTAGTAACAACCTGTCCCATTAGGGCGGCATCTTCTCAGGATCTGCCTAATGATGCCGTGACAAACTGGGTGAAGTGGAATGCAAAATATAGGTAATACAGGATTCAAAATATCAACAGTTCATGTGGTAGGGCTGGGAGTATTTTAATTTGTGAATCAATATTTGGTGAAGGTTAACCAGTTGAATATTCAATTAATCACCAGTTAGCATAACTGGAAGACACTCACACTTTGTTAGGTCAATCATAATCAGTCGTCCAATAGACTTAAGTTTGAGTCTTGAAACTGCTTCTTTATATTTGAGGTATATTGTGTGATATTCAGAAATCCAGCTCACTGAGTGAAAATTGTGGCCTCCTGCTACACCCAATTACTTACTTTGATTAATGAAGTAACCTAATTAACTAATAGCAATAATCAGATTTGGCATGAAATCAATTAATAAGTCAATTAATCGATTAGTCATCCCAGCACTAGCATGCAGGCACAAGTTTGCTTATGTCAACCTAAATGTGTTTCTTTTTAAAACTTTATTACTGCTCTCATAGAATTGAAAGGCAGAGGCAAGGTGCATCCTACCCGCTTCTGGCCAGTGAGGTTCTATTGTCTCCAGTTGATGTCGCTTCTTATGAAGGTAGCATTGTTCCTGGTGGTGGAGCTCCTGTTAAATGTTATTCAACAGCTAATGTTTCACAAGTGATTAAGTATAAAATTGAACAAAGGCAGCAAACTGTTATTTACCCTTGTCCAGCTGGATATTGCAAAATTGATCCATCTGGTGTTTGGACTGCATCGAACACAAGCTTTCCCTGTGTTGACAAGAGAGAAGGTGTGCTGTGTGGACAGTGTAAAGAAGGATTTGCAGTTACACCACTGTCAACGGTAAACAATACATATGTGTTAATTTCATCACATCACTGATCTTCTCGCATGTTTGTTTACCTAATTGTCCTTTAGTACACAAAAGAGCCACTTGTTACCAAAGTCCGTTGTACTGTTTTGCATACCTCCTGCTGAGACCTGATAAGTACACTTAGCCTTCAATTACAAATGAAAGGTTAAATATTTTGTTTAATAAGCTGTTCAGCTTTTGGGAGCTTTCAGAAACAAAGTCTTATCAGTCCTCGTCATTCCCTCCTAAACGTTTCGACCCTGAGAGTTGTCATCAGTAGGGACAGAGTGGTAGGTGGCAATTGCTCTTAAATAGAGGAATTTCCCATCATTCCACTTTCACTTTCACGCCAATGCTTGTTACTTCAATTTCAAGGGAAATTCCACGAAAGGTGCCCTGTTGGATAATTTCAATGCTTGTACATTTGACTACTTTTTAGGCTTGGATAACTGTAAATGTTGTATTACTTGTTGCATGTAGATGCTTTCAATGAAATGTTTCTGCTACATATATCCATAATTAGGTTTGCAGGGACTGTCGTGAAAGCAACCCAGCTCTAGTTGTGATCCTGTATCTGTTTTTTGGACTGCTGGTGGTCATAGGATCTATTCTTCTCAACATTGGTGCTATTCCCGCTCTTGATACTTTGCTTTTTTTCTTTCAGGTGAGAATTAAGATTATACAACAGTAATGTGTATGACTCCTACCAGTAGTAGGGCCTTGCAGACGCTAATACTATTACTGTAATTCACTGATGATTAATATTACTGGACCAGAATATTGCACATAGTATTTAGGTAGTCTGAGCATGTGAAAGTAATTGTATGTGTGTGTAGATTACTTTCAATACATAATGTTACATTTAGTATGGCAAATGTATCCATGTGTATATTCGTATGTGGTTAACGTTAAGGTTTACCTGTTGATTAATCTTTGAGGTTGGACTGGGTTTGTCTACTCATCTTCCTCTAGTTGCTGATCCATGTGTATGTACGTATGCTGTGATTTCAGCTGTGATCTTCAAAAGTTATCCAGTACAATTATTTTCTTCAAGCCCTCAGTTTCCTACCAGTGAAGATTCAGTAAAAAAGTGTAGCTTGTAATGATCCTACCTTCTGTGTACATAGTCCCACAACAAAAGAACTGTTTTCTCCTCCCTTTCACGTAGCAACAATCATTTCTCAACTGTAGTGTTACAGTTTTGTAGCTACAGCATGACTAGAACACAACTTGATTACACTAGGTAACACCTTGGGAAGATTTTGGAGTACTTTTACAGAGTATGTACTTATGCTCTTTGCAATAATTCAAATACCTTTATCACATTTACAAGTCCAAAAACATAGTTTGACCCTCTATGCTAATTACACTGGAAGGCCCTTGAGGCATATCATATAAATTCTGCAAAAATCAACAGTCATTTTTCACTCTCGCGAGCACACATTTTATATCGTATGTAAACCAAACACAGTGCATCACGGTTCAGTGCTTTTGATCACCACAGTAATAAGACAACCTGTTCTCAAACTCCATGATTTGTACATACATATGTAAACATAGCACTGTTTTACCAAGATTATCTAATGTTCAAAGACTGAATGTTGAGTTAGATTGACACATGGTACTGGCTACAGAGCTTTCAACCGCATTAATAAAACGTAATACTGAACTTGTTGCAGGGTGCTTTGCAAATGTTTGACATGTGTGTGCATATGCTTACAATATTATGCATAAATTATTTTTTACAGATATTGCTTATATTTCCTCTTTGTAGGCTACATTGGTGCTGCTTAGTAATCGTCCTGGTTTCCAGAGTTTCTCCTATCTTGCACTGTTCAGTAATTTGGACTTTTCTTTTGATTTGTGCTTCACTCCAGACATGAATGCCCTGGGAAAGTCCCTCTGGGGATATTTCTCACCCACTTATATCCTTCTATTGATAGGAATCCTAGTAGCACTCACCCGTGTGAAGATTATTTCCAAGTACTTAGGGAAGCATTCTTACCTTCAGGCCCTGTGGTTGCTGCTCCTACTCTCTTACGTTAATCTACTTTTGTCATCCTTCAGCATCTTGCACTGTGTTGTCATCGGAGAAGGACAGTTGTCACGTTACGTTTTAGTAGATGATGCTAGTATTCATTGCTTGGAAGGTGGTCATCTCGCTGCTGCTGTAGTATCCATATTGTTGCTGGTTACTGTGATACTACCATTTCCTTTGTATTTAACTGTTCTTATCTATTTTCCACGTTGGAAACCTTTTACTGATGTGTATTCAAGTGTTTATAAAAACAATCGACGGTGGTGGGTGTTTTTTGTGCTCTTCAAACGGATTATCGTTGTTGTGCTTGGAATTTTTGTGAAAAACTTTTTGCTCAGGCAATATTCCTTTGTTTTCTGGTTCCTGATAGTCAGTATGATTTATGGATGGTTTCTGCCCTACCCTAACCAAGTAGATAATGCTATTGAATTGTTTGCAGTTTTGATATTGACAGTTATAGCTATGTTATCCATTGGAACTATAACACAGAATGGAATCTCAGAAGAATTGGCTTTGCTTTTTTCGTGGCTTTTGGTAGTAATTGTGATATTTGTGTGTGGAAGTCAAATTGTTGTTTATCTTTGGAAGAAAATCCGTGACTTCATTGAGAAGAAGACCAATAAAAAGATCCCTCGTTTCAATTTACTGGATAGAATAAAGAATGTGAAGCCTTATCTCAAGAAACGACTTAGGGGAGAAGAAACTGTAGATGTTACCAACACTTCTGTACAGGCTGAACTTGGGGATATTCCTAACCTTTCTGAATACAGAGAACCGCTCTTGAGTGATGATGATTGCATTGCTGAAGATCAATCACGTACACGTCAGAAGAACAACTCTGGCAAGCTTAAAAAAATTCGTAAGAAAGAAAGGCCACCATCTACTGAGTCTGTTTCAGCTAATAACTTGTCAAATTCAGAATCAGTGTGGAGTGCATCTGATAATTATTAATGTGATAGGTATTATATTGGTAAAACTAATAGAAGAAAGTAATGATGTTATTAGCCATGGAATTGTGATTATAAAATTAATACTATTATTATTATTGTAATCATGAGTTTTGTATAATAACACTGTTTACTATTATACACTATGTTTTCAATTAATCAGCTGCATGATCATGATTTAATGATTTAAGCTTTAAGGTTTATATTACAATCAAGTTGGTGAAAAGACTGATGGCTTATATAATAGTTCAAGCTGTGCAGTTACAATTAATATTACATGTAGATTTTTTGATTGAATTTGATATATAACACTACTTATTACAAAGTATATACAGGTACATGGTAAAAGCACTCATATTTTATACATTATGTTTCCATGCACTTAACATTATATAATATTATAATATTCTTAAACAGATAATAAATACCAAGTAAGGCATGAGTAATACAAATAAACACAAATTAAGCACACTCCAGCTCTATATGTAATGGATTATTATCATACACAGAAAATATATACATATAATATCTATATATATATATATCTCCCATTATATTATGTGTATATATCATATTATATGTCTCCCATTGGGGAACTGGCATCCATTAATAAAGTGCTGAGGAAGAAAATCTACGATCTTACTGTCATGGGGAGAGGTTGAAGTTGTTGCAGGCACACGATGCTTTGTGCCTACTGAGAAATGCCTTCTTGCTCCCCGAACTCATGTACACTCTGCGAACAGCTCCCTGCTTCCTTTCATCTCTACTGTCTGAATTTGATGAGCTGCTAAGGAACCTGCTTGAGTCCATCTGCAATGTTGCCCTCTCCAACACCAGCTGGAAGCAGACCTCCTTGCCAATCACTGCTGGTGCGATTGGAATCAGAAGTGCAGTTTTGCTGGCACCATAGGCTTCTGCTGCATGCTGCTCTTTTATGTCCCTGGCCATCCTTCCTGTTGATTTACACACTGTGTATAACCTCTACCAAGAAGAAGCTCTCCAAGCGTGGAAATCACTATCTCAAACCCTCTGAACATCCCTACCAGTGCTAGTGCCTGCCATCAGAAGAACTGGGGTACGTCTCTTATAAAAGAGTGCGTATCATCCCTTCTCTCGGTGTCCAATCCAAGAGATAGAATACGCCTCATTGCAGCCCAACAGAAGGAAGCAGGTGCATGGTTTTCTGCCCCCCCCCCACTTCGGCCCTGGTTTTGAGACTGTGTGATGACAGCCTACGAATTGCTGCTGGGCTTCGACTTGGTAGCCCTCTCTGTACCCCTCACCTTTGTCCACTTTGTGGATCCCATATCGATGCGCGCGCATCTGGGGTACACGCTCTTAGCTGTAGGAGCAGCAAGGGGAGACTGCCTTGCCACACAGCCCTCAACTCGATCATCCGCAAGGCTCTTGTGTCAGCCAACATCCCCTCAACTTTGGAGCCTCGAGGTTTATCTAGGTCAGATGGTATAAGACCAGATGGCCTCACCATCACTCCCTGGTCCAGGGGACGTGCTCTTGTGTGGGATGTCACCTGTTGGGACTCTTTTGCCCCTTCCAACATCACATTATCTTCTACTCAAGCGGAGAAACTTGCAGACGCTGCAGCCATCAAGAAGAGAGAAACCTATCAGGAGATTGCCACTTGCCACCATTTTCAGCCCATTGCCTTCGAGACAACTGGTGCTTTTGGTCAAGATGCCTTAGATTTCATCGGAGATCTAGCCAAAAGAAATCAACAGATTTCTCATGATCCACTGTATTACCTTAAAATTTGTCAATGTATTAGTATGTGTATTCAAAACTTCAATGCTGTTTTTATCTTATAGGTTGCTCTGTTAGTGCTGTATAATTTCTTTTCTAAATTGTATTCATTATGTATTGAATTTAATGGGAAATAATATATATATAGCAATGTACCATGGAAACCCTATATTATATAATTATTACGTACAGTATTATAATAATTATAATATAGTGGCAGCTTCCACTTAGTGCTATATACATAGGTGAGGTAGGTCACTTTATAAACAACTATTATGTAGCTTGAAACATTATTGCCACTTATAACATTATAATGTGCAGGTATATCATGTGTATGTGTACGTATATACACCTATCTATAGGAATCAGTATTGTGTACATATATAGTTTAATCTACAAAATACTATTACTTTATTCATAGACATAGAGATATGTATAGACAGCTACATCTTTTAGTTTCTGTGACACACTGGCAAGTGCGCGTTCACTATGAGGTACAAAACTCAATATCAATAATACTTATTAATGTAACTATGACTGATATCCCATTATGTAACCTATGTATACACACAAATGTGTTTAAAAAGACAGATGAGTACTATGTTCTAAGTAGTAGTAGTGATTATGTGTGCTTCTTCAGATGAATCTGGTTTCTGGCTCTTTTCTTGAGAGTTCTGTTGGCCCTTAGAAGCTTCCACTAACTGTGGTAGGAGGCTTTGGGTAAGAAAGAGGTTGCCACTGGCTGACGTTGCAGGAACAGTAGCTGACTGTGATGGTGACATGGAAGCGTTGGAAGGGACACCATTAGAACTAGATGGAGTGCTGGGCAGCTGGATATGTGATGCCAAAGCTGAGGCAATGCTGAAATTTGAATCATCACTCTTAACCGACTTCAAACCTTGGAGTAACAATTGGCTGAGGTTCTGTTGGCTGGTGGCAGGGTGCACGCTAAGTTGCTTCAACTGGAATCTAAGAAATTCATTCTCCTTCTCCAGTATAGTTATTTGCCCCTGTGAAACTTGGAGTGCATTGTGTGTTTGTTCCTTATTCTTCACCAATTCAGTGAGCTGACTGTTAAGGCTAGTCAACTCTTTAATGTGCTCAATGGCCTTTTCCAAGACAAAACCTTTATTAAGATTAGCCTACAAAAAGACAGATTAAGATTTGGATAACAACAATTTACAATAAAACACACTTGTGAGCAATATACGTAGCATTCACATGATGTACAAAACGAACATGAAAATTCATAGCTTATATACGTATGTACTAGCTGAATTGCCCTAGGACGGGCAACACAGTGTGAACTCTTTGTCAGAACAGTTCAAGTTGTCATAACATGACCAAATTGGCCGACTTCAAACCTTGGAGTAACAATTTAGTTTATCAATGACTTACCCACAGACATGAGCAATGACTATCATGATATAGGAACAATAATAAGTGCCAATCTTGCACTTTATAAAGTATAATATTATGTAAAATATGCGTATTTTCATGATTTGAATTCTTTGATACACTATTTGTAACCAAAATGTTTTTCAGAGTATGTTAACACAACATTCATATGGCCACCATTGTCAAAATCTTTGTTGTATATGTACGTATATGAATGCAAAGTGATCATTTTGCTGTTGCCAACAACTGGAAGACAAAGGGAGTTGTTATGAGTATGATGCTTAGTCAAGAATGAAGAATAGGGAGAGTAACTCCACAAGAACTGTGAAACAGAGAGATCATTCCTCAGTACTTTGTACAAAATTGCTGAACTAATTGGTAAAGTTCTTGGATGTACATATACATGCATGAACAAACACAACTAACCAAAGTACATGTCTGTATAATAGACAAAACATAGTATTGAAGAGAAACGAACATATCATAACATAGGGAAGAACAATATGTGCAAAAATGAACTACGTATGTATGACAATTATGATTTCAATTATGTTAGGTTCGTCTGTAAGTCCTGGTTATACATTCTGAGCATAAGTTAAGCATTGAAGATGACACTCTTGATCAACATATTATCTCAAAGAACACAAATTCAAGTAGTGAGAACCAAAAGGACCATTTGGATTCAAAGACATACATACATATGTACGTAACTACATACTTTGCCTGAAGTAGTGCTCTCCTTCTGACAAGCAGGAATCAACTTTGCCAAGCTTCTAGTCAATTCATTGATTCTTTCTCTTCTTCTGCGCTCCACTAAATCAATTATAAGTAAGTATGAACAATACTGAAGGAAATTGATCACAACTCAATCCAAGTGCATACCTTCATTGTGAGAGGCTTTCCTTTGCATCTCATGGTCCGAAACAACTTTCATGTTACCACTAACAGGGAATAATGCTGAATAAAAGCAAAAGAAAAAAAGAAAAAAAGGCACAAACATACGGGTCTCCGTCTCTTCTTGGGGCTAAAGTCCTGGAGCTTTGCATATAATCAGGAGTTGTGGATGGAACCATCAAATACACTGGAGCTGGAGAACAATAATGCCAAATTTGTAATCCTAATTATCTCTATTTTGTACGTACATACATGACCACACCAAAGGATATCACGCCCGTATATTTCACACAGATCTATATCGCTCAATCTTTACCATGGTGGAAAATACAGATACGTACATGCTAATTCTCAACACTAAAACTACATAGTACCTCTGAAAGAGGTTAATTGCTATTTGGCATCATTAGTGCTCTTTTCATTTGTTTAGAAGCAGATTGTAGACGGCTACGAGGGCAATGTGTTCGATATTGTACAAGATACGAGGGCACACAGTGCCCAAGGGATGAGAACAAAATCAGACTCATTGCCCTCGAAACCAAGTGACAACTGGCTTATTGTAAATTTGAACAATAGAAATTATGAGAAGACTGAAGCTCTGACTTTCTTTTCAGCGAATTTGACTAAAAAATCACCTATGAAAATAACCTTTGATAGACTACTAGTTTTCCAGTATTTACGGTTCTAGTTTGCGAATAATGGCAAAAGAAACTACTCCCTCTCGCTCTAAAGGAAAGCACACTCGTTGTAACAATCAATTTGAATTTAACTTCAGTGACAAGGACTTTGAGGAACTAACTATAGGACATTGTCCTCGTAATACAAATTAAAATACAACAAAGTGATGGATTGCTGCGGGTTGCAAGGAATCGTCCTATTAACTGACAACAAAGAGTTATAATCTTAGTATGGATATCTTGAGTTATTAAGTGTATGTGCTGTGTGAAAACTGTTTTAGCGTCAATTATGAATCCGACAATTAAAAAACATGTTTCCGCATAGGCACTTATTTGATATTCCATTGTACACTATGCAATATCAAATATATATTGCACTGGTGGCATCTTTGAAGAACACCAACAAAGCTTAATTATCACACAACCCGGAGGCAGACACTAACCCATACAAGTGAAATGGTAAGTAATATTAAAAGGAGTCTGCAAGTTCAAGGAATGGATGGTTGAAGTTCTGTAAAATAGCTTGTATTCCAACTTATTCCGACCTTTTCACACTGTTACATCTATTCCATAATCACCAAAGAATAAGTTTCTATGCCTTTTGATGAAACTTGGTTAAAGGTTGCCGTTCAAATAAAATCGAAATGGTCTACGATTACTAGAGACCTTAATTGTTACTAAAAGATAATACTTTAAAAGTACATAAGAGACTTACAATTCACTACATACATACGTACCAGATTCTGAGTCTGTGGTAGACTGTCCTGTCACCGGAGGCGATGACTGACTAGTCTGCCCCACCTTTTGAGTGAAAGCTTGCTGCATTTGCATTAACATCTCAAGAGCGCTGTTGATAGCCGCAGGATTGGTTTGAAAGTTAACGACATTAGAAGGAGAGTAGACTGCCCCATGAACGTTACTGTAAGCCCCAGATGCACCGGGAGAACCACTACGGTTAACCACGAATTCGGACTTTCCGCTTATGGTATCCTGCTCAGTAGCAACTTCAGTAGTTGGTAGCGATATCTCAGTGTCTACGGCAACTTCTTCAACATCTTCAAACTCTGTGCGTTTGGGACTGGGTATGTCGGGGTCGACATCTTCTAGATTATCGGGCGATCTTTTACTTCCTCCAGTTATTTCCTCACTCATGAGTCCTTACGAGGTTGAATAATGTCGATCAAAGCGTACGGCACACGAGAAAAACTCTGACAGTCACACTTGAGTCACAGGACAGAAGTCTTGTCACGAGAATCACCACCCATCACGTGTTGTCAACCGGAAAAACACGTGTCAACAACCAAATCGGATTGGCCAACCTCAACAAATCAATTAGTGATCACGCGCTATGCGTACGTCATTGTACGTAAGAATACGTTTAACGCTATCTTGCCCCAAGCTTTCACGTGCTATCCCAATTGTGTCGATCGAATGGCTGACAATATTACAAAAATGTAGTAGTAGTACCTTTCCACACTTTATGCTATCAATTTTAAACCTTTTTGGAGAGGTTTCCTCAATCCAAAGGTTATTTAATGCACTACTGTACATGTTCCACATTGAGACATGAATTATTATTAATGAGAGAAAATTCCCCCAACTGAGAAGCTTTAAAATTAACATAGAGTCTGATCTCGAGTTTAATTCCACTGCAGGCATGATAATACAATACATAAACTGAGAATTTGCTCATTGTAGCATGTAAATTTTAAGTCTGATCATCATATACGTATATACACAGTAACTATGGGTTGCACGGTCGGTCTGCTACTAAGTATCATGTATGGATCCTCGGGACATTCATATTCCTCTCAATGCTCTTCAGTAGTAATAATAATTATGATGAGCGCCCTCAGTCTTATATTTCTGTAACAGATTGTATGCAACCAAACATATAACAATGATTTGTACTACTGTAACATAATGATAATCATACATAAGCTATTGAATGTTTCTATAATATATCCCTGCAAACCAATTCTCATTTCTATTTTAACATTGTGACTTTGTCCAATTGGTGACCATTGGTTTTGAAAGGAGAGGAGCCAATTGAGTATGTGGCCATATAGACACTCTAAACTAACGTAACGGTCACGTTAAATTAGAGTGTCTATGATATATGGCTATGTGAGACTACACTTGTGGTAGTTGTGTACGTATATTTTACAGGTGGTACAAATGGTAGGATCATGAATTAATACTATAATTTCATTGAAAATGCAGAGTCATGAGGGCATGCATGTGCATTTTATTTCATACTGCCTAATCAAATGTCAGTGCCTTAATTATAACCAATATATCAAATAATGCATTGATGAAAATGTGTATCAGATAAAGTATAATAATTACTACTTATTATTGAATTTATACCAATGCAGCTATTACTTTTTAATGCTTATTGCATTTAGAAATTAAACCCTAATATACTGCATATGGTCAGCTGCAGCTAAGGCTTTATGCATTGCATGAGAAATTGTTGTATAATGGCCCTATTTCTATGGCAATGGATGCTATTAATGTTATAATGATATATAAATCTGTGATACAAAAATCCAAGCATGGCAGACAGAACATCGATACAATAATATACATAATAACAGATCTAGAGATCTTGCTGGTACATTTGCATGTGGGACTCAAAAGTGCATAATATTATACTTATGATAGCAATATGCATATGTTTATTGTGACTATAGCTGTATTATAATATCCCATCATCATACCGTGATATACCTTCTAGGTGACTTCACAATTATTATTGTCAATATAATGTTAATAACATGGTACGATTATGATAACACAGGTACTGTTCAGAAATTCAAACACTGCCGATACTACTACTTGTTATGATAACACAACTGCATACAGTAAACTGTGACATGCTGTGAATAGTGAAAAATCCAACTATTACAGGTATCATTGCACTTGCTGTCCACTTTTGGCGCGAAGAATATCTCCCTAAAATAATCACAATAATAGTATAATGGTTATTAAAACTTCTCTTGCTACTACAAATTCACTGCTGTGACTCAAAACATATAATCTGTGATATAGCATAGGTCACCAAATGGGATTCGCTGTTTAGAATTAATTGATCAAAAAGCTAGGTATGTACGCCCTGTAACAACCATCCCAACTAGCACCAACGGGTTATGAAATGGTAGGATGGTCCAGCAACAATGGAGATTAATCCACACCTTCATGAGCTGCATAGCCATGTCATAGATAAATGCATTCCAGATGATGTCCAGTAGGACAACCCAAGTAAAGTATGTCTTTGTCCCATCATTTCTGAGTTTGCTGTAGTATTCAAGGCAATGAGTACCAATATTGCAACAATAAGTGATACTAACCAACAGAAGTTGAAAAAGCACTTCAGCAGTTAATATTATTGTTTCAAAATCGGCATTGAGTGTAGGAGTGCAGGGCCGGCGCCATTGGGGCGGCTGGGGCAGCCATAGCCAACCCACTTTTTGGTTTCAGGACTAGTTTGAGTTAATACCTTGAACTGCTCAAGCTTTGTTGCAGTCCACGTACTAGACTACCACCAACCACATTAACATCGACTGACTCCATTTCATCGTGACGTCATAGTCGCCTTTACATAATGCAGTGGCACTAATGACTATATACATTATACACTCCATCTGCCATGTAGAAAATTGAGTGAGGGTCCAGCACCAGAAGCCTCACTGGCCTCCCCACTTAAAAAGAGCTGGCTCTGGCCCTGGAGTGTACCCTTATATACCACCAATTGTCATTTGTGATGGTATAATTATATTCTTTGCAATGTAAACAGTCTTTGAACAGATTTTATGTAAAAACAAAGTTTGATTTTATCTTCATTGCCACTACAACATCATGAGTGCGAGTGGACACTTACTAAGGCAGTCTAGCAAACCAGACTAGGAACAGGTAGGAAATCAGTACACACTTTCTATTGTATACTATTGAACTATGCATACGTATATACAAGATAAATTGCCCATGATCCACTGATAGGCAGGATTCAACAAGGTATAACATATTTGTATACAGTACTGTCATATGCATAACAAATTATGGCCATCCATGGCTCATCCAACTACAGCTATTGATTTTTACACATTCTGAAGGGGATAAACATGGCTAGATAAATCAGGGAATAGTAGTCATTCACTACATGTGTGAAAAGAATAAGAAATCGAAATAATACAAGACACTTACCAATAACTTCAAATCTTGTTCATCAAACGAGGAGAAAGTGTTCCCTAAACTAGTCCATACCCTTGTACTTGTTCTTTGGACAAAATCATGTCAAAGAAACAATTAACAGGCATTAAAATGCAATATTCACAGGATATACCTATCATGAATTATACATACAGTCATAGTGACATAACATCCATTTCAGAGGATGTGTTACAAGTAGAAAAATGGAGGAACCATGTGAACTGAAGTCAAGCTCAAACTATCTACTTCTTTTACCATCCAAGTAAACACTAATGTGTTTCATGATAGAAGTTTCATTGGAATCCAACCCGCTCAGAGAGAAAGGAGAAAAGAGAAAAAACGACAACTGTGGGACTCGAACCCAGGGTGTCTGACTGTAGCCGCCATAACCACTGAGCCACAAAGCCACCACAGTAACCAGCCCTCCCAATTCTCCTTTCATACTGCACCGGTGGTACTGCTGAGCTGCAGTATCACACCGGCTAATGTGTTTCATGCTCTCTTGTGTATTATTTTGTAGGTTGTCATGAAATACTCATGCAAGAAATAACCCTCACGTAGTTGTCACAAACGTGGAGGGTGGATATGCAGGTGCATATTGTAAAGCCTATTTATAGATATGAACTGTCCATATCTCCAATAATCAGGTAAAACACACTCACTCATTATCCAAAGAGATAAGGTGCTTGAGCGCATCTACAAAGTATGCTTTAGGAACAAGCAGGGCTGCAATATCCTAAATAAAGGAAATATTCTGCTTTTTACATAGGCTACTATTTAGTGCTATTAAGGCCAAACATGTACCAAACTCTGTCATTTTTTTAAGAATTTAAATTCCAAAAGAAACTTTACTGTTAACTCTAACAAATTACAAATCTTGCCAGTTGTTAATAGATGCAACATCGGGTAATATAAAATAGGCATCAAATTAGTTCAAACAACCAACTGACTAATAATTTTATGTTCTATTGAACATAAAGTTGCTATCTGACAAAAGTCACTCAATGAACCAAAAACAAACGACATAATATACCTTTGAGAGTACTTACAGTATGTGGTTTACAATGTGGAACAAATGCATGGCATCATACAGATGATTATTTTTGGCAAGAAGGTAACATGAATGACTCTTAAGACTCCCACAAGATAAAATAAAAAATGAAATAAAATGCTCTGCTAGGAGAGTAGGTGCACCCCTCTGTTGGGCACAACTAAAGTCAGAGTGAAAAGGACTTGTGAGGTAGTGGTGTACATTAATAGGTGATGATGATCATGATTGACATACAGTTCCACCCTTGAAATCACCTTCAAGAGTCCAAGTGCTTCTGTTTTTTTATTCTTCAGGAAGAGAATATTGGCAGCCTGATAAGCATTAAGTATATTGAGCATAGCATTATAGTAGAATATTTTATCAATTGTTGATCTGACCTCAAACAAGGACAATTTTCCATTGATCGAGTTTTCAGCTGAAATAAATAATTTGGCAAGTTCAACATCAGGGCAATAATACAGAACTGAAGCATAGTCTAAGGACAAATGAAACAAGAAGGGATTAGGAAAGAGCACGGTTCCAGGCAGTATCAAATCCATGGAATACGTTGCTAGTATGTACCTTGTTTACAAAGAAGATTTCTTATTGCATAGTCTAATACAGCTAGATGCCTTCCTTCATGTCCCAAACACACTGCTGCCTATTGAAAGAAACAGTTTTTCAGCTACTATACAAATTATGTACAGATCTGAATTGATGCAAAACAACACACTTGTACTGTCTCCCGACATGACGTGAATACACGATGTGCTAGACTTGGACAGATACATCCACAGCTACAGAAATGCATCAAATATCCATATTAGTGAATGCACTGTAACATATGTACATGACATTGTGTACACTATATTCGATTATTGTAGACAAACCTTGTGCTAGACTGATTCAAGCAAATACAAGAATCCAAAATTAGAGTGCCAAGTTGC
Source organism: Chondrilla cf. caribensis (assembly GCA_964020155.1). NCBI lineage: Eukaryota > Metazoa > Porifera > Demospongiae > Chondrillida > Chondrillidae > Chondrilla > Chondrilla cf. caribensis. The sequence continues at coordinate 2,882,414 of OZ026553.1, forward strand.
TTAGTCACAACAAACTAGAAAAGCAACAAGGTGTGTAGGAAGGAAGGAATTGGATTGAAAGGCATTGAAGGAATGTACTCACAGTATGTATGCACATTAGCATGTGTTTGCACACATATATACACATATGAATGTATGTGCATATATACGTAGCATGTTAGATCAATACCTTCCCTCTGGCTATCCATGAGGATAGTGATAATACTCTCCCTATAATATGTACAGTAAAAATACAATTATGTATATAGTGTAAAATATACAATATTATACACACATACATGTTAGCATACATAAAAATACATTTGTTCAAATATCATACTCTTCATGTAGATAATCAGTAGGTTTTTTTGAAATACTGTCTATTATATGTCAATACAGTACCCACAGTACATCATATTATTTACAGAAAACCTGTCACCTTACCATCAATTCCTCAAAATACATTGTAATTTACAATTCTTTCAGTATGTAGCTACGTATGTGTGTATATATACATAATGATATACGTAAAAGCGTTGAATACCTTCCTTTAGCACCCATTGAGCACACTGGTTAGCTAGGTCTGGCTGGAGAGGCCCAAATGCATCAACACTGTTAACCAAAGCATTGATATAAAGTAAGGCTGGGGATTCACTATCATGTTGCTTTTCAGAAGACATTGTAACAAATTTAGACAGGACTTCAGGTATTCTCAGCACACCCTACATGAAATATCAATTTGAATGTGTTAGAGAATACATTTTATACATAATCTATTCAACAACAGTGAAACTGTATAATAATTAAATGCACACACTATAAGTAGACAAGGGATTCAAGGGCCAAATACACAGAATACATGTATGTGCAAATATATGGGCTGAACTTTGAGCATTGCTTAGCTTCTCAAGAAATGAATACATACGTATACAAGAGAAAGAATCAAAACTAAGTAGTTTGACATTCTAATGGTCCATCAAACTTCTATCCTATACTAATGTATTCAGCCCATGAATCCTACAGAGTACGTTTACTAACCTTAGTGGCATTAGCAGCAACCAGCGCTGCTTCTTCAAAATGTCCACCATGGAAAAGCTGTATCAAACAGAAAGGAAAAACTATTGCAGTATATATGTAGAGTACATCAGCATATAGCAACCAGCAACAGTAGGAGTGTTGCTAGGTTATTACGATCATGTTCAGCTCAAAATATTCATGTTTCAAATTCCTCACCACAGCTATGAGCATCTACATATATACATACAATATTACAGTGCACTAGTACGTTTTACAATACGTACATACAGTAAGTAGACTTTGTAAATCATACCTCTTCAAACTTTTCAATACAATCTAACATCACTTCAGCTTCTCTCTCCTCATGGGCAGTATCTTCATTATTCTCATCTACAAGAAGGACCTCAATATCTGATTCCATCACATGTTTGTCTGAGTAGAAGAGAATGGTGAATTGGAAAAATCAGTAGTAGGCCATTGAAACTAAATGAAATACCAACAACTTACTCATGGCTGAAGTAACTACAGATTGTATGTCTGTGTCATCATTATGGGCAACAACACTGTACAGTTTGGCAGCCTGTATATACACAAAGTAAAGTACAATGAAAAGAGGAGTCAGTCTCACCAGGATGTAAGAGTAAGTCAGGAGGCTTAAAACTATTTATCGACATAGATATGACTGTGACCAAGTGGTACAGTACACCAAATGGAAACAAAATTTAAGGTCTTTCGCGCACTTAGCCAAAACATAGAAATGAAAATGAGTAATTCTAGCACACTCTGTTAGCCCTTGAAGTACCAATCTGAAACCCTCAATTATACTTAAGCAACAATAGTTTTGAAATCCAAATTACTCCTCAGTATTGACCTTGGTTTATTAACCCTCCTAGCCCACACTATTCCAATTTGTCAAAAGACAAATTTCAACTATTTCCAAGACTCCCAGAGTCACAATCACTATGAATAAGGTACCATTCAAAAGCTTGTCATCTGGAGAATGATTTGATAGATCAATCCCATTAATTAAATCTTTCTTGGGTATACTAACTAGAACTTTTAGTAGAATGACGTATATACGAAATGGGTATTTTCTGATGTGAATTACCATTTATTCCTAGTAATCCTTCAGCTACGGTGACTTAAATGGCCGCTCGTAAGAGTTTAAAAAGTTTTGAGGAGCTGAATTGTCAATCTTCAACAGCTTCAAAACACCAGAAATAACAGAGTGGATGCAGAGATCAGGTTTTGACTCTGGTATTGTTGGGGCAAACTGAGATGGCAAAGGCATCTAGAGGCATGTTAGTGGCATTTATTGACTGCGAAAGCTTATGACAAGGTGGACAGAGGAAAGCTATGGGGGTTATTGGAAAAGTTGGGTAGAAATGGTAGGTTCTTGAGGTTCTTGAGGTAGAACTCTGCCAACCATATGCCCCATTTTCTTTGGTGCAACCTAATTGCATTATCAAAGGATGGAGGAATCTGCCCCATAGCTGTGGGTTGCACCCTAAGGAGATTGGCTTCTAAATGCACCTGCCACCACGCACTGGAGTCCATCCCGCAACTCCTAGCCCCACACCAATTGGGATTGGGAATCCCCAGGGGAGCCGAAGCAGCTGTCCATGCTGCCCGAATCTACATGGGCCAGCAAAAAAGCCATCACATAAAGCTCTGCTTAAAATAGAATTTTCAAATGCCTTTACTAGCATTAGACGTGATAAGATCCTAGAAGCTACCACCGTGTACATCCCAGACCTCCTGCCATTCATACACTCCGCCTATTCCTCCCTTTCAACCTTGTTGTGGGGGGGGCAACAGTTGTTGTCATCTGAAGGAATCCAGCAGGGCGATCCCTGGGTCCAATGTTGTTTTGTCTCACAACACATGAGCTAGTATCCAGCCTGAGGTCAGAGTTCAAGGCCTTCTATTTTGATGATGGCACCATGGGTGGAGACATCAAAGCACTGACTTCGGATTAAACAAAAATCAGGGAGCAGGACAAGCCCTGGCCCTGAGCTTAAACATGTCAAAGTTAGAACTAATCTCTTGTGATCAATCAGCTGTAGAAGTTATGACTTCCTCCTTCCTGGGTTGAGCTCTATTGACCCCCAGGATGCCATTCTGTTGGGATCTCCGTTGGGAAGCAACTCCATGGCTGTTAGTCTTGACAACCAAATAAATCAGCTAAGGCTTGTTGGGGAGCGTCTCTGCCACCTTCAAGCGCATGTCACCATCACAATATTGTGCCATTCACTTGCAATCCCTAAACTTCTGCACTTACTACACACATCCCCAGCTTTTTTGTTACCCTTCCTGAAATCCTGGGATACGTTGGATGGCTCAGAAGTGTCGTTCATCTTGCACCATCTGCCTTTTGGCTTCTGCTGATGAAGCATCCACCCTAGTGTAAAGGCTGCTTCCAACATGCATGGCACACAACACTCACAGTGCTTCCCTTTGGCTCAATTTTATAAATTATTTATGGAGAAAAAATTATTGGCCGTAGCCTGGCATAGCCGACCCTTGATCCGCCATTTAATTTTTTGGGCAGAGAAAGGGTCTGGGGGACTTTGCTATTCAGAAACTTATAATAATCAACCAATGAATACAACTATGTAATGAATGAAATATGAGTAAGGACATATGTCTGAGAATTAGTCACTGGGAAGCATCTTGGTTTCAGAGTAATGTAGATCAATGGATTCCACAAGAGATGAAGGCCCAGCGGGGTGATGAAGGGATGAACGAGCCCCTCTAAGGCACATGATCAAAGAGCGCAGCACAGCTGAGTTTGCATCTGAGGGACTATGCTATTCAATAGTGGTAGGAAGGGGGCGGAGTCAAATGTGGAATAATTAGTACAATGGTGATTGTAACAGTTAATTGCATTTCATTTAGCAAACTCAAAACATACTTCATCACTAGAAAAGCTGCATCAGGAAACATCTATCATAATACTTGAAGGAAACAATGTTTTTGCCAGATTTCGACAGGGCTTCGGTAAAACCATAATCATGGCTCTTTTGCCGTTAGCCTAAGTTTGATTTTTTAGGGAATACAAAGAGCCAAGCGCACAGCATTATTCTGTACGTTTCCCCCTATCTGCTTTGATGCTTGATCAGAAAACTTTTCCCCCTATCTGCTTTGAATGTCGATCAGAAGAGAATAATTCAATAATGAATAGGGTAGACTTGCTGGGACTAAGACAAACTATTCATGATAAACATAATGACATGCACAAAAAATAAATCAAAATTTGGCCCTCTACATCTGGGCTTCAACATGCATTAGAGACAAACTATTCCCACGGCGATTGCTAAAGTGCGTGCTGGCCAACCCCAACATAAACCACTGTGAAGTAAGAAACTTTCTGGGTTTAACCATAGACCCCCAAAATGAAGACGCTGACTTCACAATGACTACATTCTATGAACTCCGTTAATGAGTGTATACTTAGTAAACCTTTGTATATTTCCATAGATTGAATAGAGGTCATTCTGTAAAAGTGTTGGGTTCAACCTCAGACATTTCACCACTACTGAATAGCAAAGTTCCCAGACCCTTGTTAATGCCCCATCAAAATAAAAATTAATGGCAGATCAAGGGTAGGCTATGCCAGACTATATCGGCGTACTCGTCAGACAGTAGCAGTGGGCTCTTAGAAAGTGAGATCATATGAATGTCTGTCTTCTAGCGATCGTGTTGATGCCAAACAAAATGCGATTAGACCTAACCAGGATATGACGGCGTTTATTAATGCATACTTTGAAAATTCTTGCACATTGCATGAGGCTAGGAGGGTTAATGCCTGATTTTACTGACATGTAATAATGCAAACAGATATGGCCAGAAAGATCAGGACTCACTGAAAATGGAATGTAAGCCAAAAGTGACTCCCAGTGACAATAGTATTTAATTTCCAGCATTGATTTTGCTAGGCTTAGTTGAGAACTATAGAGGCAATGATGCTCACAAATCCCACCCAGTCTTTAATTTAATTATGACTAGCCATAATGTAATTCTTGGAAATTTAATGACCTGATTCGGCATTATGGATGATAACCAATAATGCTATATTATAATACTTCAAATTATTAACGAAATATGTTACACATACATGTGTATAATACCGAATATATATATATATATATACATACACAGGCATTACATACATTAGAAGTCAAATGGGGGTATAACTGATTAGATGACAATTTGGAAAAATCATCAAGTTTTACAACCAATGATGTAATATGATACTGTTAACAAAGTCTGTCTAAAACATAAAAAAGGGTTATGAAATAGCATGATGTACATACGTATATATGAACATAGTGAATATAAAACAATCACTGGCTATCTGATTGATTGTTACTGTTCACTTTGTGTTTTAGAAAGAGTGTCCAAGTGGCAAGAAATTCGGTAAGCATCACCAATCATTGACTCATCAGCCATGCTACCCTCGCATTCTATGAACCGGAGAAGAGTATTGGCTGCAATCCTTGCTTCGGAAAGTGATGGAGGACGAGATGGCTCATCATCATCGTAGTATTCATCCTCATCATCTTCAGTAACCAAATCAATGATGTCATCTTCAGTAAGATCGCCTCTGAAAGATTCAGCTCTGTCAAGCTCAATAAACCCTGCAGCCCTGAGAGGACATTCATACTGCAACTGCAAAATGCTCCTGTCAAGTTCTCGAAGCTCTCTCTTTAATTCTGCCTGTAAATCAATGACACCCCTCCCATCATTGTCCTCATCGATAGATGACAAGCCAGTATCATACCAACTGCCTTGTATAGTTGTATCCTTGACAGCTTTCCACCCTTCTCGGATCATGTAGATGGCACTTTTGACATCCAATTTACTAGATTCGTTACGTCCCTCAATAGATTTCAGGATATATTGCGTGTGAAGCTTTCGATACTTAATCTTAAAACTGCTGACAATCCCTGTTTTGTGAGGTACCAAAAATTGGACATGAACATTGGTTAGTATTTCCTCCTCCAAGACATGATTGACAGCATTATCCACGAGCAAAAGAATATTCTTCTGTTTGGATCTCATTTCAATATTAAACTTTTTCAACCATTTTTCGAAAATAGTCCCAGTCATCCATGCTTTTTTGTTTGAATAGTAATCAACCAACTTTTGCACATCAAAAGCATCACCAAAACTACGCGGCCTAGCAGTCCTGCCAATCACAATTGGCTTGCATTTATCTCCTCCAGTGGTATTACAAACAAGGGCCACTGTTAGTCTATCTTTGCCCCATTGCATGGTATCAACTGCCTCCCTTATCAGGGCTGTATTTGGTTCCATGTGATAAAAGAGGCTTGTTTCATACAAGGTATACACATCGTCAGGGTGGTATTTGGCTATTAGCTCCTTCAGTTGATCCCCACTGTGATAAGTAATACTACTGGTACCAACTCGTTGTGAATCACTGAAGATTCGGTGCTGAGAAACACCATATCGTCGTTTAAAATTAGCCAACCACCCCTGGGAATAACTAAAATCAACTATCCCCAAACGATCACCAAACATTTCTCCCTTTTCTTTCAGCTTTTGGTCGTTCACTATATGACCCTTAGATTTAGCGTCACACAACCATAAGAAGAGGGCGTGCTCAAGTTGTGGGTACTTTCCTTGTCGAAATCTTTTTGCATTGTCGTCGTTTGAGCTGGCTGACAGCCATCTATCCTTGTTGCGTAAGATGTCAGATATCGTGGAACGACCAATTTTTCCTTTGAATTCCACAGAAAAATGAGCTGCTAATTCGCCTTGGGTTATGGCCGGGTTTTCAGCTTTATACTGACAAATCTCCTTCTTCTGTCTCAGACTCAAATCGAAGCGTTCACGCTTCGCTGGCAATTGGGCCATTCCAGAGAATAGGTCGAATAAACGAGAAGAGAAACTCTCAGTCGAATTGCACCTGTCTTCTCACTTCTGTGGTCGGAAGTCGGTTTGACGAATTTCCGGTTCATCGATTGCAAAGCGCTACTTGAGTGGTGTCTACGGCGGCTGCGATTGGATGGATGGGGGCGAAGAATACCTCTAGGCCTTCATCGCGAACTCGAGTTCACCATCAATTTTTATGAACGATTAATATACTTGTCATTTTCAAAGACGTTAATTTTTAGTTGCGAGCATGCAGCCATAGTTCATATAGTCTCGCGTAGCCAGACCCGCACCTGGCAACTGCAAATGGCCGGTTACCGTGCATCTGTGTACGAGTGGCGACCATCCAGTCTTAGTGGAGCAAATCACGGATACATACAACCTTCACCAATCCAATTTATCTTCATAAATTGAATAATAATATTATCATTGAAGGTAAATAAACAATCATGCCAGAGTTGACACTCCCCCCCGAAATTTGCTTCCACAAGAAGACATTTGCTCTCAAAATAGCCTTAGTCTTTATTAAAGGTCATATCCTCACCCAATAGGCCACACATTCAACCAACCACCACATATATCTAAATCTGGTTGTATATGCGAATGTCTTTAGTTACATCGCATAAAGTACCAAAACTTGAGGCTTATCATAATTTCACTTGCTTGAATTTGAAATAAGCCAGTCATCAACAGTTTATTGGTGTAATTTGTCTGATATCATTCTTGCCCCCAGGGCGCATAGCACCCTCCAATTTGCGTGACATCAGATCCAACAAGTGTACAAGTGAATGGGCTAATTTGAGCTACACTGATCAAAACTGCCATGTATACAGTATAGGTTTAATGCACATTCATTATGTATATAAAGGTGCCCAAAGAACAGCCACAGTGCACTGCAGAAAGTGACATACCTTAAGACCTTCTTCAAGCTGAAGGCACTGTATAACAAGTTGTCTATTCGTAGATGTCAACTCTACATGTAATTCCTGTTGGAAAGAAGTACGTACATACAGTAATAATAATGTTATTCAAATTTCGACATCTCCAGGATAAACACCAACTTCCTTATCCTTGAGCTGCCTCTTCAGGTCTATCATACGTTGCTTTGGCACATACTTGTTTCTTTGCAGCCATTGTACTTCCCTGTGTTCATCTTCTGCCTTCAACACCTATACATACGTGACCAAAAGGACAGCCGATGAAGCACTCAACATTAAGCAAAATTGCTTGGGTTTCAAAAGACACATGTACTACAGTTTCATATAACCAGGAAAATCCATGGCAAAATTAAATGAATATTACAATTACATATATACATATGTATATTATTCACATACGAAATGAGTAATCAAACCTCATGTTCCAAGACAGCCAGGTCTGCAGCTTCACTGGGAGATAATCTCAACAACTTCCTGTTCTCAGAGATTAGAGATTCCTCCTCTAAACTTCTTTGAGCTTGTAGGTCTAAAGAATTCAAAAAATGAGAATCTTAAAATGCAAATACTCTCAAATCATGCAAAAATCACCGATATTAAGTAACTCTGACGTGAGGTACATATTTGATTTTCCTGTTGAAGACTGCATATACAAGTGGTGTCTTAATTGTAATACAGTGGGACCCTGTAATCAATTTATCTAGTTGTAAGAGTTCTAGAGTTTTCATCGTTGAACTAAACCTCGAATTTCTTAGAGACATGAGCTAATACGGTACAATCCAAACCGTCTGTGTAACAAATATATAATATTGATTTGTATACACTGGTTCATATTTTCCCCGTTTGTTTTACGGATTAACAAAAGTCCGTTTTTCAGCGGGCATTTTACATACATTACAATACGGAAAAAGTTGGTTCCAAGATTATGTGTCTGTTTTAGCGCAGTGTCCGTATTTCAGGGGCTCGATTATAGGGGTCCCACTGTGTTACTTTTCTTACCTGACTACTGAATGGACAAATGAATAACCCTATAGGTAAAGGCTGTGTGTATTCCACAATCATAGTCAACTTCACCATGGCAGACTGTTTCACAGTCATCTCACTCAACCTTGGGGCTCAGCCTTGATACGGTGAATAATCTTTAATCCACCAAACCGTTTTATCCGACATATTACACTATATAAGTAATCCGCCATCCGCCATTCTTCTGTGCACCAATTCGCACTTTTGTATGGGCTTCGGTCACAAATAACTCGCCAAGTTTTATGAAGTTGTCTTAGTGTATAGCAAAATAGCAGCAAAGTGTTCTAAAATTGACTTGACATTGAAGCAAAAGAAGTAGATTTCCGATTACAGAAAGAGGAATCTGACAACAACGTAAGAAATACTTTCTCAAAGCAAACGAATGTGCAAATTGCACAACGAATGGTAGGAAACATCCTGAAGATCAGTACAATCTGCCATATCATTTATCCGCCAAAATTTCACCCAAGCCAATTGCAGCAGATTAACGAATATTGAATGCATGGAAGTTGTATTATATCAATATCGTTAACGAATATTCACTGAACATTCAAAATTTAAATCATCTCACCAACATAGCTAATTGTACTGATGCTCCCATATGAATTTCCCAAGGATAAACAAAATTAGTATAGTGAGGGAACTGGGTTTTGGGGTGAAGTACATACTATAACATCATGGGTAGGGTGAGGGAGTACAGTACCAATTCATGCTTCAAGGGATGAACATCACCTTTTATCTTCGTCATAATGATACCCTCCATCGCTCTGAGAGAACAAATGAAAAATATACAGAAAAACATCATGTCAAAGTCAATTGAACAAAATTACAAAGTAACCTTCATTTGTCATGTACCTGGATTACATATGGGGGGCTACACATGTACATATATAAAGTCGATATAATGTCACTTCCATCTATTTAAGTTTAAATTCTGACAACCCTAATAATTTTTCTGCCAAACTTTCCCACACACATGCACATACATGTCGATGCACGTACACACACACACACACACACACACACACACACACACACACACACACACAGGTACACAAACACACACTTCATGTTTTCCAATTTCATCTGTAGCCTGTAGTAGTAGAAGTATAATTTCCAAAAAAGAAACATACAAAATCAGTTACATACATACTGTTTTTGTTCTTGCTGGAGGAGTTGTAACTCGGCCTGTAGGTCTTCAAAATACTGCTCATAATACCTGCAGTAATACATTAGGAACATGAATCTGTACTGGAACATGAGGCACAATCCAGCATGACCAAACTGTTTGCTTTGCTGGTGCAATTGATTCACAGTCTGCGTATCTAAAGTGTTTCTTCCGGCTGATTTGTCCACATGGTTTAACACTCTTTCATAGCATTGCTACACAAGCACACACATTCATTACAGAAAAAAATTAAATCAACCATTTCTAGACAAAAATCAAATCTTATACCTTAATCCTAGACAAAGGAATACTGAACTGAGGGAGAATTTCCATCACAGCATTGAACTTCTCCTATAGTAGAACATAGAAAATGTATAGATTATGTTTAGGATAAACACACAAATGTACACTATTATAGAGCTAGCAACAGCCCACAACTATCAGCTATTAAACTAAACCTATGCCATTTAAGGGTTGAATAAATACCAATTTGATTCAATAACAAGATCTAGTATTTGGAGAACAGTTGAAATGGAATGGGGCAAATCAGTTGAAATTAAAAGTAAATTAGGGTGGCAGAAGAGAGAGTTGTTAAGGAACAGAGATTGCCTTGGAGAAGGCAAGGTAGGGATTAAAATTGTGATGAGAATCACTTTTTAACTATATGTGCAAAGCTGGAGATGCATAGAGTTTGGATGAAAGAGGATGAAAAAGCAGGCAACATGTTCTTGAGTAATTTGAAAGTACCCAGAGTAGCCAGGAACACGATGAAGATGTGGATAGCAAGAAAGGAGCTATTAATGTTAGGAAATTTGGGATAATGGACTTATCAAAATTGGTTTTTAGTGCTAATTTATACTACTGATAATAATAATAATAATAATAATAATAATAATAATTGGCCCTTTGCACGAAGCACAGATACTACAACATCGATACACGAACATACGTACGTACGTACCTCCGTAGCCGCCATTTTGGGTAGTCGACCTTTGGCCGGACCGTTACCAAGACACCAGACAACTTCCTCTATGTCCTCGTCTAAACACTAGTGACTATCAATCATGACTCTTGCAACTGATCGGCGTACAAGCCTATACGTGGAATAGAACATCTATGACCCCTATACGTATTGCTATTTAAAATTATGTCAGTTTATAGCATCTATGGTGGGTGTAAACTCATGACCACGAAGTACTCGTCGAGTATATCTATGAGTTGAATGCGTATCTCTGGTCAACACCAATTGTAGTGATTGGACAACTATAGACGACGAATTCCGCACTATAATCGCCCCTATTCACGCTACTCTTGCCTGTGACGAAGTTGGCGTAGAAGAAGCAGCTGAAATCTTCTCTGATCTCCTCTCTTCACATCTCCAACACCACGATGTAATCCGAGTAACCGACCAACGAGATCAGTCTACCACCCACCGTCCAAGAGCCATTGTGAGACTTACAGAACGATTAGCAAAAGCAAAAAACATCCAACGAAGACAGTTCAAAACCCACCCAAGAGAATTTCTGGACGCAGTTCGCCTACACAACCGAGTAAAAAAAGCCGCTGATAATGCCACCATCTCCAGATTCACCCGCCAACAAGAAAAAGCTTTTAGGAGTAACCCGTGGGTCTTCTCAAAGTCAGTTTGTCTTCCAAAGTCACAAACTGTCCCACACTTTACAATGGAGAAAGGACTCAAACACTTCAAGCCCTCCTTTGAAACCTCAAAAGACCCCAAGTACTCCTCTCTACCCACTTGGGTAGCAGACGTTATGCCTCAACCTATAACAACAACTCTGGAATTTGACATGTCCCCGGTGAGACCAAAGCTGATCAAAAAAACTCTGAAGAAGCTCTCCAATGCATCTGCCCCTGGGCCAGATAAGATTTCTTACTTCCACCTAAAGTCACTACCGAGCACCCACCATTTTCTCGCAACCCTCTTCTCGAAAATCCTGCTGAAAAGCCCCTGTGCACCGGCTTCATGGTGTAAAGGCAACCTCCGTCTCATTCACAAAAGTGGTGATCCAACTAACCCTGCAAATTTTCGACCTATCGCTTTAACATCGACCATTGGCAAACTATTTAACCGTATCCTAGCCTCACGACTAGAGAGATACATGATGGACAATGCCATAATTAACTCAGAAGTCCAGAAAGGTTTCCTTTCGGGAGTAGCAGGAGTATTTGAACACATACTTTCTCTAAATCCCATCATTGACAATGCCAGGATGCATGGTCTCCCCCTATCAATGACCTTCATTGATCTACGAAATGCTTTTGGGTCAATCCCCCACCAGCTCATCCTGGACATGCTACATCACATCCTAGTCCCCTCACAAGTAAGAACCTACGTGGCGGACATGTACTCCAAGCTAACGGCCTCCATCTCCACCAGCAAATGGTGCACACCCCCATTTCAAATCACGAAAGGAATATTTCAGGGTGACACACTCTCTCCGCTACTATTTCTGCTCTGCTACCACCCAGTCATCGCCTATGCAGAGAAACTGCCCACTACTGGATTCCAGATGACTACCACAGTACCAAATTCAGCTGGTCTGCCTCCAGTTGACTCTTATATTTATATAGAGTGGCAGGAGGAGTCCTCTGAAGAACCCGATGGATGGTACCACTGCCAAGTACAAGAGTACCAACCTGATGGCCAAGCCATTCTAAGATACAGAGATGGAGCCTTAGAGACAATCAACATCAACACCATCAAATGGCATTTTGCACAAAAGTCATCGAAAGCTTTCCTCCCCATCACCTCTGTTCCCCCTCAGCATCCACTGAAAAAAGTCCGTGCAGCAGCCCTGCAGCCTAAGCAGACTCAAACAACACCGCGCTCAGTAATGGGTTATGCAGATGACACCACCCTGCTGTCAACTTCGCCTAAGGACCACCAATCTGCACTGAAGGATATAGACTGCAAGTGCTCTGACCTTGGACTAGAAATTCGCCCAGATAAATGTATATCTTATGTCTTTGATGGCAAGAAAGTGAACAACCGGACAACCTTCAAGGTAAATCAGGGATCCACCCGTAATATCACGTCTGCCCCCACCAAGTTCCTGGGCCAAGTCATTGGAGCAACTCCTACAAACACCAAGCTTCACTCTGGCAAGAAAATCACAGAGAGAGTCTATACGGCCCTTAACGAGATTGACCGGAGACACATCAGGGGAGAATACAAAGCTTGGATATACAAATTTTACCTTGTCCCCTCACTCCTATTCAATCTGACAGTAGACCGTATCTCCCAAAGCACCATCAACAAACTTCAAACCAGAGTTACCTCCTTTCTAAAGCGCTGGTTGCGTATCCCAAGATGTGCAACCCTGGCATCCATATTCCACCCAGACGTAACCAACTTCCCGTACTTGCCCCATGTGCAGGAAAAAGCAAAATTAAGGTTGTTAGCTCAAGTCCGCCTGTCCCAAGACAGAAGCATTAAGGAAATTGAAGACCTAATCCTTGACCCGGAATTTGCCAAAAGGGAGTCTATTCCATCGCAGAGTCTTGACATCATATCTGGACCACCACCAGCATCCTCATCCACACAAACCATAGCCCTGATGAAATTATTGAACAGCAGCTTAATCAAAGAACATGCAGCCCACTGGAGCCACCACCTTGAGTCCCTGTCAGTACAGTCCAAGCTTCTAGATGTGATTAACCTCGAACAACAATCCAATGCATGGTCTCGGATCATGTTCTCCCTTCCAGCTGGACAGATGTCCTTCATGATCCGAGCCGGTGCTGACTGTCTACCGTCACCAGTCAACCTATGCCGTTGGAGGATACAATCGGACCCCTCCTGTCCCCTCTGTCGCTCACAACCCTGCACAGTCAATCACATTTTGAATTACTGCCCAACTGCCCTAGCACAGGACCGCTACACTTGGCGTCATGATTCTGTCCTGGCCCAAATTGTAGAGATACTCAAATCACAACTCCCTGATGGATCAACCCTGTATGCAGACCTGACAGGTCACAGAGCAATGGACAATCCTCCATCAACTGTGCCCCTTTCCATGGTACAGACCACTGCCCGCCCAGACATAGTCGTCATCAAGGACAAGACTGTCAAACTATTGGAGCTCACAGTACCAGCAAACACAATAGAAAACATTGCAAATGCCAGAATGAGAAAACAAACCAAGCAAAATTACATCTCTCTCCTAACCGATCTGGAGGCAGCAGGTTTCTCTGCAAACTTGGACACCCTAGAAATTGGTTCCCTTGGCCATTTTACTAAAGAAGCAATTACCACCTTCCATACCATCCTCAAGACACAGAACAGACGATCAACTGCGAACTTTCTACACCAACTGAGCAAGATTGCCGTCGCATGCTCAGCTCACATTTTCCAAGCAAGATATAGCACTGATTGGAACTCAAATACACCTTTAATACATACCCAATAATTGTTAATAATGCTTTATTAATTATTTTTTCTTTTTTTTTTCTTTTTTTTTTCCCATATCATCACTTTACTTGCCAGGCATCCCTTTCAGTTAAATGCTGGTTTGGTTTACGCCTGTGTCCGAGTTTCTTTTCTTTTAACATGCCTCATGTATGTATCTGCATGGTGTATGTTTTTGTCATAATTATGACGTATTTCCCCCGAAATAGAGCACAGTTTCCCCAGAACACCAGAGTAGTTCAGGATTCGATCTGCTTGGATAGAAGCCTTCTACCAACACTCAAGCTCCCCAGTTTCCCACTCATATGAAATTTTACATTGCATTCGTTTGTTTATTCTACCTCTATAAATGGAATTTAAGGAAGTTAGATGAAGTTAACGCCGACTTCCGGAGTGGATGGCGTAACCGACCGCCGCGGTTCACCGGGGAACATGGGTTGGGTAATAATACGTAACGGATTTCCGATCGTGGGGAGCAGCTGTTCGGCACGTTTGCAATTCCTCGCTGGCTTCGGGCTGCTTTCTGGAGCGTTTCTTCAGCTTTGTCAGTTTTTTTTTTTTTTTTTTTTTTTTTTTTTTTTTTCTCCGCCTAATGGCGTGAAAGGGTGGTGCAGGCTCAATCCCCCAGGGCAAAGTTAAGTAGGATATTTGGTTATATAAGTAGATTGAGCATTAAATATGCCCAGGTTTCATGGTTTAGGGGTGGCACGCAGTTGGGGGAGCGAGTCGGCACCCCCTTAAGTCCAAGAAGGGGTTCTCGTCGAGATCCCTGGTGAGTGCTTGAGTAGGTTGCAACCTTACAGAGGGTTAAACTGGTGCCCATGTAAATAGGTAACGTAGGAAGTCAGGGTGTTAAGTGATGATTGCTCTATTCAAATGTATGGACAAGTCAGAAAACACGGAATAACAGACCCCGTCGGCAGTTCGAGGTCACCTTACCTTTTTATTCGCTTTTCTTTTCCTGTAATGATTGCGATGATGTATTTCAAATTGCTGTATCGAGTTGTATTCGGATGTTACGATGTAATTTTCGATCGCGTTTGTTATGCGTTCCGATGATCTTATAACGTATTCGCCAACACGGCAACGCAGTGGATTTCGATCAATATTCTGACGTCATTATGGCGCGAAATTTGAAGTGTCCAGCGGGTATATAAGGAGTTGCACATCTGTGATTCTGCTCATTCGCACATTTGTGAGTGCGTGTGCGTGTGTGTGTGCGTGAGTGTGTGTGTGTGTGTGTGTGTGTGTGTGTGTGTGTGTGTGTGTGTGTGTGTGTGTGTGTGAGTGTGTGTGAGTGTGTGTGAGTGTGTGTGTGTGTGTGTGTGTGTGTGTGTGTGTGTGTGTGAGAGTGTGTGTGAGTGTGTGTGAGTGTGTGTGTGTGTGTGTGTGTGTGTGTGTGTGTGTGTGTGTGTGTGTGTGTGTGTGTGTAAAATTAGTATAGTGAGGGAACTGGGTTATGAGGTGAAGTACATACTATAACATCATGGGTAGGGTGAGGGAGTACAGTACCAATTTATGCTTCAAGGGATGTACATCACATTTATCTTCGTCATAATGATACCCTCCATCACTCTGAGAGAACAAATGAAAAATATACAGAAAAACTTCATGTCAAAGTCAAAAAGTGCCAGACACAGCTTGCCACTGCCTCTGCCAGGTTGATCTGTGACCATCCCAATTGCACTTTCACAGCCTCCAACCAGGCTGGCCTGGTCAATCACAAATGCCAGATTCATGTCCCTCGGACCACAGCACAGTGCAACCACTGCGGGAAATCCTTCAACACTCAGGGACTTTGAAATCACAAGCGTTTCTGTGCCAGTAGGCATTAATGGACTTGGGACGTTTTGGCCTGTATCACTCCCCCCTCATTGAGGCTTGTTGGAGTGCAAACATCAGAAGAAGAAGAAGAAGAAGTGTGTGTGTGTGTGTGTGTGTGTGTGTGTGTGTGTGTGTGTGTGTGTGTGTGTGTGTGCGTGCATGTGTGTGTTGGTAGCATAATGTTTTTGCATGTGCGTGTGTATGTGTGTGTTGGTAGCATGTGTGTGTTTGTGTGTGCGTGCCCTAAAACAGTCAGTGCTGTGTTAGAATTTACTTTTTGTAGTTATTGTAATCACAATCATTTCACATGTTTGGATGTGTGTATTTGTGACATGTTACACATGTGTGTGTGTGAGTACACAGAGTATAGACATTATTGTTTTAGATAGTATTGTGATATTGATGTTTGTGTGTGTGCGTGTGTACCAGCGTGTACACTTGTGTGAAAATATTAATGCTGTACTGACGAGGCTCTGAAGGCCGAAACACTACAATGTTAGTGTCTACAGCTACTTGTGTGTATAGTATATTTTTAGTGGGCTGTGTGTGTGTGTGCATGTGTGTGTGTATGCTTGTGTGTGTATGTGTGTGTGTGTGTGTGTGTATGTGTGTGTATGTGTGTTTGTCTGTGTTGGTTGTAGGTATGCATGTTAATAAGTCAATTTTGGCTATTATTTCAAGGAGGGGGTGGGGGGTGGGCTAATCTAGTTCATCAGCTTTCCCTACTTGTTTGAGTACTTCTTTTGCCTCTCGAAAGGTATTCAAGCTCACATGGTGTGGAGCAGCAGTGACTCCAAGGAACAAGTGTGGGCTGGTCCCCTTTCTGGAGGCTCGGTTGCTGTCATTCTGCTGAACCTGGACGACAGCAACACTTCAACCATCACTATGGACTTCAAGACCATTGGTATCCAATCCCAGCAGGCCTCGGCACGTGACCTGTGGCTCCACAAGGATGCCGGAGTGATGTCAGGGAAGGTGTCCGGCTCTATACCCCCTCATGGAGTGGTCACGTACAAACTTACTCCGAAATGAGTGGATGGCTCAAAGGAACCTTATAAGGTCCTTTGCAGGTAGTATTGCTAACCATAGGTATGCACACATAACAATTGAAGCTGGCTGATTATACATGCATACATGAATCTTGTGCTGTACTTGTGTCACAATAATCATTATCATTACCAAAATTGACTTATTAACATGCATACCCACAACCAACACAGACGAACACACACACACACACACACACACACACACACACACACACACACACACACACACACACACACACACACACACACATACACACACAAGCATACACACACACACACACAGCCCACAAAAACAATATACTATACACACAAGTAGCTGTAGACACTAACATTGTAGTGTTTTGGCCTCATCAGTACAGCATTATTTTCACACAAGTGTACACGCTGGTACACACGCACACACACAAACATCAATATCACAATACTGTAGTATGTCTATACTCTGTGTACTCACACACACGTGTAAATTCCAACACAGCACTGACTGTTTCAGGGCACACACACACAAACACACACATGCTACCAACACACACATGCACACACGCACACACACACATACATGCATGCATGCAACCTACCAACACACACACACACACACACTCACACACACACACACACACACACACTCACGCACACACACACGCACACGCACACACAAATGTGCGAATGAGCAGAATCACAGATGTGCAACTCCTTAAATACCCGCTGGACACTTCAAATTTCGCGCCATAATGACGTCAGAATATTGATCGAAATCCACTGCGTTGCCGTGTTGGCGAATACGTTATAAGATCATCGGAACGCATAACAAACGCGATCGAAAATTACATCGTAACATCCGAATACAACTCGATACAGCAATTTGAAATACATCATCGCAATCATTACAGGAAGAGAAAAGCGAATAAAAAGGTAAGGTGACCTCGAACTGCCGACGGGGTCTGTTATTCCGTGTTTTCTGACTTGTCCATACATTTGAATAGAGCAATCATCACCCATAGAGGTAGAATAAACAAATGAATGCAATGAAAAATTTCATGTGTACATTGACTGAAGTGACAAAATAAAATGGCTCCTACTTGAAATGTTATTATCACCTTTGTACTCTTATTATTTCTATATTGCATATTTGCTTCATATGCCTTGTTGGGGTATCTACACATTCAACACCAGTCCCTATAATAAATCAGTGCTACCAGAGTATCTGATATCCAGGAACAATACGATCAGTTGTTCTCTCTTTGGCTTCAAGGTACATCCCAGTCAAATGATTGGCAAGTGACTAGCCAACAGCAGGCAAGTAAAAGGGTTCCTATATCAGTAGCACAACACACACCCTATCCACTTGGATGGCTTGAGTGGAATTTCCAAGGGTCACCCAACTATCTATAGAGTTACCCACACCCACTGCCATGTCTAGACATTGCCCAGTTGTTAGCATACTCAGAAATCTGAATGCAAACAACTAGTTTGAACTATTTCTATTTAAGTACCTCACATCATTGTGAGTGTTTCTGACTTCTACTTCTATCCATATGGACTTTTTTATTTCAAAATAGTCCCTGTACGACCATAATTTGAAATTCAATCCATTCCAAGTGACCCCTAATGTGTTGTGGTACTTCTCCTATTGTAACTCTGTCACCTACTATGCATTTCGGGTTGGTATGAAAGATTACTGGCACTGCACATAAAAAGCATATTAGTAGTATACGTGCTTTCCTTTGTGCTTTGTATGCACTGCAGAAGGTAATATTGTGTACATTTACAATATACAATGGAACCTTCATTAAGAGATACTTCAAATAAAGGACACCATAGAACCATAGAAATTACCTCACTACAAAGAACACTTTCTAAGGCACCAAAAATAGGCTTTTCTATGGTACTAATGCACTTTTCACCCTTGAAGGGTGTACAACCTCTTTACAGTGGACAAATTAGTCAGTCCCAATGTGTCCTTTGTACAGAGGTTTCACTGTATGTACATGTGTACTTGTGTCCACTGTCTGATCGTGCTCCTTGATTTGCTTGTGACACAAAAAGGAGACGTCCATAGGATAATAGATACATATTCCTGGAACAGGAACTGTGCTGTTTCAACCAACATCCCTGTCCACCACTTCAAGCTTCCAAAAACAAGGATGACATAAAAGTACCCGTGGGAATAGCTCTGTGTCTCTTTATTCAATTTCAATGGAATGATGATTTAATAAAAGTACCCTTGCAGTATCTTTGTGTAGTAGAATAATATGATATCATGTTGAAATTTAGTTGAATGACCGGAATATTACTATGATAGCTTGACAAAGGTTTCACCAAAGTCTGCCATCTGCCATCTTGATTATGACTGCATTATTCAACTATGAAGCCATACTCATGGACAACTATGTGTCTATCATTGCCTCATTTCAAATCGTCTACCTACCTATGCATCTAGCTATGTCTCCAGCTATAATATTATGTGTAGTTAGCTATAACAAACCTCGTGTACAGTGGTTTATGAGAACCAATTAGATATCATTACTATATACTCCAGTTCACCTACAGCTGTAGTAGTCCTCACGTTTGTGTGACATTGGGTAACATTCCAATATTTTTGTAGGTATGAACATACTGTATAACTGGCTGGGGATGCCCAGCTGCAGATGCACTGCTTGCTACCGGGTAAGTCTCACTTGTGGTTTCTTTTAAAGTTAATTTCGTACAATTGCATTTGTCTGTAGCGAAATACCTTAGAGCACAAGGAACCTGAGTGGTTTCATTGAACTCTGAAATCAATTATTATTAATGTTGCCGGTGATAGCCCTAGCTGGTCCCTGCATTCAAACAATGTTTGAAATGTACTGTAATGGATTAGTATGTGTGTAACACAAGTGTGGTAGGGATGTGTTGTCAGCCTTTACTTCAGTACCTGATTCTTGTGTGCTGTATCTAACAAAACAGACTTCCTAGACTTCCTATATTGAGAACATCATTGGATTTTGAGTATATATTTATGCTCACTTTTGTAAGAAAGAGATCACAAACTTAATAGCCGTTGGATAGTATTTACATAGACTTCTGAACAATATTGATGATATCAGCTGGTTTGAGCCCCAGTGTCTGCTGTTAGCTGAAGTACATGTCTTATATCATAAGTATAAGAGGTGAACAACTGTTCCCTTATTGATTTAGATCAGTACATATCATTCTAAGAATGATCTATTTCCTGTGGCGGTCAGTTAAGCAATTTATTCTCAGAGTGAATGCAATGGATTCTTGTTGACACCCTTCAGCATAATGCTTGTCAGGTCACATCATACGTAAACTAACAGCTGTGCCCAGAAATGTTTAATAGAATTCACATGGAGTTGTCAAATTAACAACATTTTCCAAAATAGCCATTTCAATCAATGTTCTAATATATGTATTATATCATCTGTATAATTTCTCTGTTAGCAGTCTGACATCCTTGATTTCCTAATACCAAATGACTGTGACGACCCATGAGTCGAAGTCAGCAGTGTGTACCTCACCTGCACACATTCATTTTCTTGTTAACAATTCGTTCAGGGATAATACGTAGGTGGTTTGTATATCAGCAGTTCACTCTGGTATAATCATTGTCATGATGACTAGTCTACCTTAGCTATTCTGATACAGTAACACTTTCATGGGAGTTAGCACTCAAATTATTTCATGGTGGTTTAAATGTGAAAACATGCCTACTTTGCATACATAGATATGCCTATGTACTTTTACACAGTGATAAGTATCATAGTATATCCATCATCTACGTATTTGATCAAAATCATGTGAGAAGTATGTAGCTGTAGTTGGATGTCATTCAATGGGCACTTCTGGTGGTTATTGTACAATCTTGTAGATGTAATTGATGACACAATCCAAACAGGTGTAAGTATATTCCTATATCTACGTAAGGCTCTTTCATAATTGTACACTTGTAGCCTTTCACCACAATGCATTTCTATGTATAGGGAGAGCTAGAGTCGCCATAATAATATTTTGGAGGGTTTCCCTACATGCAGTGCTCTACAGATAGAGCCAATTACGATTACTTGTGGCTATGCTTTAGAGCCAATATTTTCATACCTTTGGTTAAATGTAAGAAGCCATCAGTGAGGTGACATCGGGACCCCCATGTAAGACCAAGTCCATACGGGCATATGAATTCTCATGTTGTTCATGTACGTAGGAAAATCCAGACCAAACATTCAGTGTAATAACTTCACTCAAAGTGGGAGTTAAGGACTGTAATCAGAATTAAAATGATGTACCTAAAATTTAGTGCCAGTGAATTTTGTACTCCCAACTGTACATCGCCAGTACAGTGCAATTAACCTCTCCAGTACAAAACTCCAATTGAAAGAGGAAACCTTTCTAATACAGACACCCTTCTGTCTCTACTGTGGAGTGTACATGTGTAGGCACATAATATTATGTTATTGCTGATTATACTGTATATCATCCATGTATATGTGATGGGTAATATAATACATATAATATGTATCTTCCTTATTATCATCAAGGTGTTCTGTTGTTGCTGCCTTATGCCTTTGTACCAACTTATAGTATTATTAAATTGCACTGAAAGTAAACAACAGGTGTTGAAAAACTGTATCTGATACCTCACTGGTTGCCTTTACCCAGTGGAGCCTACGTATGTCCATGCATCTCAAATGTCCACGTGATCAAACTTGTTGATCCCGTTCTAATTCGTATTCTGATTGGGGATGGATCAAAGGAAAAACTATGTGTACACGTGTAAGCCATGTACCACACAGGTCAGTGCCACAGCACAGGTCACCAGACAGGTTTGATTATTCTAACTTGATTAAAAGCCCGGCAAGAAATTAGTAAACACATTTTTATTGCATATTATATGTCACACGGACTATTATGTCTGTCCTTCACTATACCAGGATAGGAGTTAGTTTTGTCCTTCCCATGTCTGCTGCAGTAGATAAAGTGCTAACTAATTACCTAGGACTTTTGCCTTAGTAATCAATTAGCACTTTACGTCTACTGCAGCGCACAGTACATACGTACAATTATTAGTCACCTTAGAAGAATGGCAATAAATTATCTTTATTACCGAATGCAATCACTCTGTAGACTGGACCTTCATGTTGAGCGATTATTGAGCATCCTGACTATGTATGTAGTACTGAGTTAAAAAGTGAGATTTTCACCTGGTATAGTAGATCTTACAGTGGTCATTTACTTATAGAGGTAGTTGCTAATGAGGATTGGTACAGACACTTCCGGTCTGCTCTTTACAAGGGTAGCATCTTCCTTGTTTACACACAGTGTATGTTTGACCCACAACACCTGTCTGCTTGCACTTTTACAAGTGTCCTATCAGAAGCCCTTGTACTCAAGGTGGTGGCTTCCTAAACCCAACTTGTCTGAGACTGGCTTCCAGTTGTTTTTGATCCCTGTCCTTGATGTCAGGTGTGCACAAGCTGTTAATTATTAACGTCAGTGATCATTACTATGGAATGCTACACTTTTGTACATTCCATAGTGTGGTGAGCAATTTATGGCTTCTTCAATAATATAATTACCCTGTTGTCTTGTAATAGTGCATTTGTTGCAGGAAAAGGCCTAGTTCTCACCTATGCTGTGATTGAGTAGAAATCTACGTGGTTCTCTTCTTTCTGTGCGATATGAAGTGTTTGTTTAGAAATGCCCTGCTACTTGTGTCACTCCAGCTTGTGTGGATTATTTCTCAAGTACAAGGTCAGTACTAGTGTGGTTGATTTTGTGGTCAACTGCTGTTCTTTTACAATACTTTAGTAAGTACTCAACCATTTAAAACTTCTACCATCTAAAAAAACCATCTAAAAATTACTTTCTTTGCTGTTGTGTTGAGTCCTCTGCATTTACAAAATCCTGCTGTTTGGTCTTGTAATTGAAATTTTGTGATATATGTGGTAATACAAAGTTTCTGGTTCACTAAGAGTTGCATTCAGTAGAGTGCTGGTTTATTTTGCAAGTATACTTAGTTTTTATAGACTTGTGTGAATCATTTACAATACCAGTACCCTTGAAACTGATAATTCCTTGTCCTTGCATACTAATTTCATCCAAATTGCTATAATCCGGTTGAATAGTATTATCATCTCCGCAGACTTGATTCAAGACCTCCTAGTTATCTGCCTGTATATGTCTGTGGCATACTCCACATAAGGGTAGCCTTCCATGTATAGAAAACTAGTCTATTGTGAAGTTATTAGAGCTAATGATGATTGTGTTTGGTCTACCAACGACTTTCCCACAGACACAAGTGAGAACTACGTATTCTCATATATAGGGGCAACAAGTACAAATTCTGCACATTGAAATGTATTATGTAAAATATGTTCACGATTTGCATTCTCTGGCACATCCTTTGTAAGTGAAATAGTATGACATTGAGTATGTAAACATGGAATTCTTATCACCACAATGGTCACAATATTTGTCGTACAAATGCAAATTGGCCATCTTGTTGGTGCCAGAAACCAGGTGACAAAGGGAGTCGTAATTGAAAATGACAGTAGGTAGTAAAGGAAACGAAAAAGTGAATAATGACTCCACAATACCAGTATAACAGGCTCTTTTGACCTGCAGAGGGCACCCCCAGGGTTGCTTTGTAATCCCTGAGCATTTGGTAGCATTCTGTGGCCTAGTTTTCACTTGATGTATATGCACAAATAAGTAAACGAAGTGAATTATATATTATACAGTAGATTATAACTTCATTTTGTGTAGTAGGTTTGCATTCACTCCTGCTATCTTTGTTAGCTGTTGTCAGTGCCTACGCACATGGATATGTACAATATCCTTCTCAATGAGGCTCTCTCTCACCCTCTTTGTAATATCATTTTGACCTGATTTCACATATTTATGTACTGTATGCAGGTTTGTGTAGCCAATTATTCTCCAACTTTTCTACTACTCATTATCTGATTCACTGAGCAACCATCGTCACTGTCAGATGAACATGTGTACATCTGTACACATGTTATTTTATCTGAACATGTGTATACCTCACAGTGTGGGTTGTGATAACTGTTCAACCATAACAATATGAATATGGAAGCCAAATTATGCAGGACCTAAGACTATTCCCAGCAATGGAAAAATGTGGGGCAATGTCTAACAGAAACTAGGATTTATTTTAAATGCTATTTTGAAAAGTAACAGACTATTATCATGCAATATGAAGGCACACACACAATCTGTAACTACATAAATTATGTTTGTTATACATAAGCCTTTTGGGAAATGGACAACAACACACAACTTAACATATATGGACTGCTCACATGTGTATTATCTATGCTGTAGTTTTGCTTTCTATACCTTTACATGCATACATGTACATACATACATATCATAATAATATAGGATGCATCGAAAACAGAGTAATTCACCTTGTAATCCAGACTAATGTGTTAATGTCCAGCTGCCACAATTCCTCCAGCTGCTGCTTCTATGTTCTTAATTACATTTGTGCACTCCTGATCCCTAATAGTAAGTTTTATGATTTCTTCACCAGGACAACAATGTACCCAAATTGAAAGTTGCGACATTTGTCTTAAGTCATCTGCTGTTTGCAAGTGGTGTTCAGATGAGGTATGTATACCTATGTACAGCATATTACATGTCTACAAAATGTTATGTACTGATAAAAATGAAGTCATAGTGCTAACTGTGAATGGATGCGTGTATGTACGTACATATGTGAGGATTTATTTATAATTTGATGGGACTATTCTAGATTTTGATGTGGTAACAAAAGTACATCATTATTTCCAGTTGTTTGTCAATCCACATCATATGCAGTAGAACTTAATGATCATGTATGTATGTAAATACATGCACAATTCTACATATGCAGGGATTTTCAGGTCCAAGATGTTTGCCTGTTGACGATAACACAACACAGTGCCAGACAGGTTTTGAGAACCTGTCTGTCAAAGTCGATCTTTTAGAGGTACATGTGAACAGCAAACACATTGAGTTTGTATGCATACTCAAATGTACATGCATATTATGTAATATACAATATTATTATGTTTTGAGCACATTATATTTAGTAGTGTTCCTCTCCACAGAATCGCAGTTTTGACAGTGAGGTACAAGTACTGCCCCAGAAAGTGTCACTCAAGATTAGACCTGGTATGTACATAACTTCATAATATTGAATGCATGCATCCAATATTTTAACATATCCATTATCTTGTTTTTGAATATGTTATACATTAAGATTAATATTCTGTATAAAAAATTGTCTTGTTCAAGGTGAAGAGGCCAGCTTCGATCTGAAAGTGAAGCCAGCTCCAAATTTTCCATTGGATGTTTACTTCTTATTGGATGTTTCTTTTTCAATGCTAAATGACTTAAATAATATGCGGCTTTTAACTTTAGAAGTTGGTAAGTACTATAAATAAAAATTATGATACACACATACATAAATATTGTAGGTTAATTTTGTATCTGTTTATGTATGTATGTGAATTTCTGAATTTAGTAGTTGTTTCATTCATATTTTCTTCTTATCACTCACAGCAAAGGTCTTAGAAAATATCACAACTAATTATACCCTGGGTTTTGGGAGCTTTGTTGATAAATCTACTGATCCATACATTGATCTTAATACAGATTAGTACGTTAACATATATAATTTGTTTGCAAGGGTCTAGATACATAATATTGATTTTTGAATTTCCATTGTAGCATCAATAACCCCTGCAAGGGTGTCAATTATGCTTTCTGTGAAAAACCATTTGGATTTCATCATCTTGTTTCTCTCACAAACAATACAGATTTGTTCAAGGTAAGGTTTCTAATGTGTGCAATGCCTGCATACGATTAATGATATTTATGTTCAATACACTATGCAGGGAGGAATATCTAGTCAAAAAATATCCATCAATCTTGATAACCCTGAAGGAGGTTCTGATGGGATGCTACAAGTAGCTGTTTGTTCTGATGTGAGTGTAACTTTGACTGTATATACTGTATAGTGTACGTATGTTTATGTGTTGGCTGTGCATGGTGACATGATGGATTTTGCTTGATCTTCAGAGTAGCTCGAATGTACTATGTACCCAGTTATTTGAATGCATACACTTGTATTATAAATCTTCCATGACATGATTCTGCATGTTCATGCGGGCATAATGTACCGACATAGCCACATTATGCATGTGTATGAATGTTTGCATACTGATACCTGTATGTACGCTTGAGTCTTTTTCTTCCAAATCATGTCATTCATGCAGCTCATTGGCTGGAGACCACACCCTGCCAGAAAACTGCTGGTTTACATTACTGATGCCCATTTCCATTTTGCATATGATGGAAAAGTAAGTTTATCCCTGAAGCACATAGTTTTGTATGTAAGCACTCACCAGCTATTATTATTACCCACCATATGCATATTATGCTGTACTTTGTTGCCAATAGCTTGGAGGAGCAGTAACTCCCAATGATGGCAAGTGTCACATGACGAAAAACGGCCGCTACTATGAATACGATGAAACGAAAAGAATGGTTTGTGTGACTGTCTTGAACAACATCAGTCTTTACACCATAGACACTCTAAACTACGTAGTTTAGAGTGTCTATGTTTATACAGAGTCGCATCGCCCACTTACGCATATTATGTCAGAGAACAGGTCACTGAACTCGAATTAGTTGCCAGAAACTAAACGGTTTAAAGAAACTAGGAAGACATTACGTTCACTGAATGTTTTCTTCCCTTCGAATCACAGCCCGAACCGGTTTCAACCCGGCGTTACGAAATCGGCCATCTTTTCCACGTAAAAATGGCTTAGCCGATCTTGCCTGTCGTTTCTTCCGGACGGAAGTATAGGGTCGACTACATCATAGCAGTATTAGATTTTTATCGTACGGAAATCAAATGAAATAAATGTTATTATTATAAAAATCTGCTTTCAACATCCCATTGAGCGGTAGATGTAATCATAATTCTGACTGCTGACATAACCTGAATTTGACTACTGACAAAACCACCTTGTACACATGTAGAATGTGTATCTAGTCATAATACCATGATGTGGCTGCCCTAAACCTGAGATCATCTTGAAAACATGACGCAGGAAATGATCAAATGTCACTTTATTGTATTTATACCAGTTACTTAATTTGATGGGATATGATATAGTGTAATGTGGTTGCGAAGTATTCCTTATTTCCTCTGTGCTACAAAGTTCAGAGCTAATGTGTTTTAATGTGGGCAAATATGATCTGATTTATATCACAAAATGTATAATATCATATTGTGATGTAACTTTACCTTTCCTCTACACTTGGTTAGGACTACCCCTCGCTTTCAATGCTGATTGATAAGCTACAACAAGAGAACATTTTCCCAGTGTTTGGTGTTGCAGTGTTGGACACTAATGGCAATATAAACAATAATCTTGTCTACCAATCCTACCAGGTACACACACCCATGTTCCGTCTTTTAGAAGCAGTTAATATTGTGTTTAAACCATGTTTGAACCACACCATAGTCATATCTCAACACTATTATGTGTGTGTAAATTCTCATGTGTAGATGGCAGGAATATGCTTTTAATGTTAGTGCTGACTAAGAACCTTTGAGTATCCATTAGATGAATCCTGGTGGGGTATCATCCACACATGCTGGAGTCGTTGGTAGTACATAGGTATTGTCCGAACAAGGGTATTTATGCCTAATAATGTTTATGTTTGGTATCTTCTGGCCAAAGCACGATGATAGTCTGATGTCCGGGCTGCCTTGCAAGGATGCAGGTCTTTGGCTTGCAAATGGTAAAGTAATTGTCTCATAATAATCATGCATAGAATGATATTGTATAGCAGTGTACATATGTATGTAATATTATATCTACTACGTAGGTATATATGTATGTATGTTTGCACATGCTAAGAGAATTTTTACCCAGGTAGTTATGAAAATTGCCTATCTCACAATCACATGTTCCAGTACTAGTCATAATTTGTATACGAATATGTACATGTAGGAAATGTATGTATGTGAATATTCAAGGCTTTTTTTCCATACCCAGAATATCACTCAGAACTTTCCTAATGCTGTAATTGAACCTTTGACTACAAGTTCATCTAATTTGGTTGCTGCTATTGAAAATGCCTATAAGGTGAGTTCCCTTGGATTCTAATGAGTATAATCCAATTGTTATGGTTAATTTGAGTCGACATCTCATAAAATGTAGTAGACCTAATGATGTATCAATATATTATATTAACAAACTAATTAGTTTACCTCTGATCACAGTGGTTGTTTTTCCAAGCATTAGTATCATTGTTGTATTAATTTACCTTGTCATAAGCTCAAATATCTGTCACTTGAAATGGGATTAGATTTGTTTCAACTTAAATTGTTTCTTCACACTGTCCACATGGATATGTTCTACTATTGACTGGTAGTTATCCCTTGCCTACTTTGTGTTTTCTGATTTAATGTACACATTTTACACCATGTGGTATTGCAGTTATGTACATATGTACTGTATGTACAACATACACATACGTATGTATGTATTACAGTACAAAGAAACTTTAATTTCATGGTCTTTTGAATACTTACGTATATAGGTGACATGTTATTTGCTGTATACTGTATATGTACTTATGTGTGCTTTCCTTTGATACTGTAGACTATTGCTTCACGAGTTCAGCTGTCTATTGTTGGTGGTGATAAGAAGAACCTGCAAGTAGAATTTGAGTCCAATTGTGGTGGTAATGAAACAGTATTTTCCAGTGAATGTTCTGGAGTCACTGTAGGGAAGGAGGTATGTACAGTGTATACTTTGGAAAGTCTGTAATATGTGTCTGCCAAAGTGTTTTTAACGTTAAAGTTACTCTTGTTAGAACATGTACAAACACGCAATACTGTAGAAGAAGAATACTATTCTTCAGTATGGCTGTGTGCTGTGTAGTTGAATACGTACATTCTGTATCATTAATCATTGGTGTGTATTCAGACTTTTTTTCTGACCATGTTTGTCTGTAAATGACATAGCAATAGATTACTAACGTACGTATGTATGTACTGTTAATACCTACGTACGTATGTACATATGCAATAATATGGTATCAGAGTATATCTAGTTATTTTCTAGTCACTATAATACATATCACTCACATTTCATTTGTGCATGTATACTATGCATACATATTATGTATACAGTATTCACACATGCATGTATTGACCTTAGTGTCATTTATCGTCCATATAATTCACCATCCTATAAGGAAGAATAACCATAAAATACATAATAGTATGCAAATGACAGCACTGTGTAAAAGTAGTGTATTTGAATCTTTTTTAAAAACTTACTGCTATAATTACGTAGGTGACGTTCAGAGTCAAAGTTTCTGCAGATGAATGCACTCCAGAACTTAGAAATGGAACCAGGTATGTAGGAATGCTGCATGCTGTGAAGCGATTGCTGTACTCTGTAATAAACTGTACCTAACTCTAGCTATTATGATAGCTATAGCCATATGAACACTGTGCATTTTGTAGTTTATACGCACTGTCTGTTTGTACACCTTAGCTTTATGATTGGAACTGGGTTCTTTGGACAAGTGGAAGTTTATGTAGAAATGGCATGTGGTTGTGAATGCTCTACAAGACCGGTGAGTGTTCTCTTGGTACTGAGTATGTGCTTATTGACATGCTCGGTTACATTCTGTATGTTTTCTTCAGGAAACAA
>OZ026553.1:2917478-2934978 GCA_964020155.1 Chondrilla cf. caribensis
CATCGGTTGTCCCATTGTACTTGTATTTCTCAGATTCATCACATAAACCTAATGAACATGATAAAAAGTGGCATAGTATAGGCTGTGTATACTATACTCATTGTATGTACGTATGTATATTGATATTATGTACAAGTGACTCAATTTCAATCCCGTTTTAACAATGACACCATAGAATAGACACACATTGTACATACGCAAAACTAAGTAGTGAATACTTTTCAACATCATTCCATAGGCTATTTTTCATCAATTCTACACAGCATCCACATTTAGGCTAACCTGTTTGAAGCAATACAGCCAAAGAAAGAAGGAGAGTTGCTAGACCTTG
Source organism: Chondrilla cf. caribensis (assembly GCA_964020155.1). NCBI lineage: Eukaryota > Metazoa > Porifera > Demospongiae > Chondrillida > Chondrillidae > Chondrilla > Chondrilla cf. caribensis. Next base: position 2,917,810 of record OZ026553.1, read on the forward strand.
TATCTTCACCATCTTTCTCTTCAGTGGAGAATCTTCGATTGGTTCTTTACTTTGTTATGAGACCCTCTTTCGATTGCTGAGTTGCTGTAGACATTCTGAGCCCTATATTTATACGGTCCTCTGAAGCCTATCAAGTTGTCAATACTTCCCTTTAAAATAGGTAGGATGTAGGCGGGTAGGTATGTGAATGGGTATTTTCACTTAGATGCAAAGAACATTAGCCGATAGGTTTATATGGCTAAAACCAAGGTTCACTATAATAACAGTATGGAAGGTTTCACAACTGCATATTGCCGATAATATTGTACATTGTCAATATTTGATATTATATTACAAACCATAACTTAAAAATCCTTGAAGTTTACAGATAAGAAAATCTCATGTTACTAATATAAGACATACTAAAGTGTTCATGGCTATTCAGGTTTAATCGTAAAGATTCCAAGCCTGATTTGCCACAGTCCAGACGGGAGTGCATGTACATCCTTTTCCATACTTAGGGTAAGCGGGTGGGGCTGCTACCACATAGTCAGGTTCATCACTTGCTCCAGATCCGTAATAATATCCATCCAGGTGTTCCAAGACCAGTCCAGTTTCAACATGCTTGATTTGCACCCGATCCTCATCTCCAACAGCAGCATCAACAAGAGTGAAGTGAAAGTGAGATCCAAGATCAAGGAATTTATATCCGTGAATATAATGGTAGTTGTAGGGTAGCTTGTAAACATATACATAGTAGTACTTCTGACCGCCATAATAGAAGACAGATCCAATGTAGAGAACTTTGTCCAGAGAAGGGTAGGAAGCAATGATGAACTTGTTGGAAGCATTGAGGGCCTCGTTAGAGACAAGTGCCCAGTGCTGGCCAGCAGGCTGAGCTTCAGCCACAACAGCTGTATTGCCCAAGATGGTGAGGTAATGTCGAGGCTTGCTAAGAGGACAGGCTCTCCCGACAACATGCACATCAGCGATTCCATCGTAATTATATGATTTATAATTACTGCAGGTACCTATTAGGTGGGATAAATGTGTAATACTTACATATGAGTATAATTGTTGATTCAATTTCGATCCTATCAAGACATAGAATATTATTACAGCATACAGTGTCACTGTACAATCAGTGCCTTCGATATTATTGGGATAATTATTACATAAGTACATTCTACACAGCATCCACATATAGGCTAACCCGTTTGAAGCAATACAGCCAAAGGAAGAAGGAGAGTTGCTAGATCTTGTATCTTCACCATCTTTCTCTTCAGTGGAGAATCTTAAACTGGTTCTTTACTTTGTTATGAGATCCTCTTTTGATTGCTGAGTTGCTGCAGACATCCTGCATTCTATATTTATACTGTCCTCTGAAGCCCATCAAGCCACAACTGAGATTGCTGTGGTCGACTACTTCCTGTTTAGCACTTCATCTGCTAATTGTCTCCACGAATACTTGTATTATTCCTATAAGGTAATGGACTGTCTCTGTCTGGTACACACATGTACCTGTTAATTGTGAGCAAACATCTACCTATCTACAGTGCATACACACAATGTCATGCATATGCACATGTATGCTTGTGTGTGTGGTGTGTGTATATATGTACGTGTGTATATATTTGCACGTGCAGGTCTGTGTGTGTGTGTTGGTGTGTGTTGTGTTTGTGTGTTTGTGTGTGTGTGTGCATGTGTGTGCATAGGTGTGTGTGTGTTAGTGTATGTATGTGCATGCTTTGTGTCTGTGTGTGTGCATGTTGCTAGTTTGTGTGTGTGATGTGTGTACGTATGTGTGTATATTTTTGCGCTTACACGTGTGTGTGTGTGTGTGTCCATGTGTGTGTGTGTATGTGTGTCCATAGGTGTGTGTGTTTGTGTATGTCAGTGTGGTGTATGTGTGCATGTGTGTTTGCATGCATGTTTGAGTGTTTTTCAGTGTATGTGTGTATATTTGCCTGTGCTTTGTGTTGTTGTGCACATTCAAATGTGCATTCACATGTATGAAGTGTATCTGCACATTCATATGAACATTCATGTATGAATACAAATATCATATAGTGTGACTATCTGTCAACCAAAGCCTATTTATACCTTAGATACTGAGAGTGCTGATAATTTGTCACTCAGCTGATAATTATAAAAATAAGGTCATAAACCTCAAAATCCTTTCCTATTTACCAAATAGCCTCAATGTGTCCATTGCTGTGGTTCCAGATGACTACCAGATACTTAGCACATTATCTGTCAATTGGTTTACACTATGTACTCTACACCATAGACTATTCCTATAAGGTAATGGACTGTCTCTGTCTGGTACACACATGTACCTGTTGTGAGCAAACATCTACCTATCTACAGTGCATACACAATGTCATACATGTCCTCATGACAGATAAAGGCGTTAATGATATGTGAAGATATATTACTCCTTGAACGTCTACAGTATAAAATATCGAAATTATTACAATATCATGCACTATCAGTTTAATCACCCCCACTTCTGATCCTACTCTGATCCTACACACACACACACACACACACACACACACACACACACACACACACCAACACAGACATACACACACACACACACAGACAGACAGACACACACACACACACACACACACACACACACACACACACACACACACACACACACACACACACACACACTGTGCATGTAAGCCTATGCAAGTCCTGCATTATACTGATTTATCATTATCTTGTCAATCAGAGTTATGTGATATGACCTGCAGATGTAACTTTTTATAATCATTTCATGGTGCATAGATAAGTATAGTATGTAAAGTACATAAGTATAAGTATAATATGTATAAAAATTGAAGCAATCTACTTATGAATTGAAAGACACCCACTATGACACCTTATACGTATTGTATAATGTCCTGCTCATGCAATCATACATGTACATGTGCTGTACATTATAAAAGTGTCTGGTTTATGCATAGCTCAAGCATATTAACAGGTGAAGTGTTAAGTGCTTGGTAGTCATCCAAATATGTGCAACAATTGTAACATTATTGAAGATATCAACTAGACAAGGATTTGAGGTTTATGATTTAATTTCCATACTACTTTTGGCTGATTGACGAGCTGTTAGTACTCTAACTGTGACAATAATTGCATGTTATGTACATTTGGGAGCCTGGCAGATAGACTAGATTAAGTTTCTGTATGCAGCTAGCCATGTGTGTACATGTATCCATTTAATTGTGCACACATGTACATACTCATGTACATTTCTACAGTATGTGTGTGTAGTGTGTGCACACATGCATGCATGTGTGAGTGTGCTGTATGATGTGGGCTCACAACCAAGTAAAACACCCATTCTTGTGTGGGAATCAAACTTACATTGTGTAAATATGATAATGAAGTATATACACAACAACTGGTAAAAATAACAGTACTAATATAACAGTATTATGAAACTCAATATATATCATACTACAATGACTACTATAATTTGAAAAAAAACATCAATCAAATACAAATTACATATATTTTGCTGCACATGCTACAGCACAATATGAATGCAAACATAATAATAATAATTATTATTGACATCATACATTCATGCAGTCAAATTTAATGCACTGCATCGCTGATAATATAAGAGTTTCGTATGTATGTATACCATGGTTTCTGTAGGGATATCAACTCTATACAGTATTATTGTTGTAAATAAACTGTATACCACATTAAGCGTGATGAGAACCATCATTGTGGACCAGCTTATTCCAATTGTAGAACTATTCCATGGATGTATGATAATCTACTCAGATGTTAGCATTTTCCAAGAAATCAATTTGATTATGATCCAAAGCAACTTACTCATAATCAATTATATGAATCAATATACAGCTATACCACCAAGATATTTTACATTGGTGTCCATTGATACAACTGAGCATAATATGTATGCACCATAGGAAGGGTATCCACCACTTTGTGGCATGCACCTGGTGTAGAGTACATAGTGTAAACCAATTGACAGATAATGTGCTAAGTATCTGGTAGTCATCTGGAACCACAGCAATGGACACATTGAGGCTATTTGGTAAATAGGAAAGGATTTTGAGGTTTATGACCTTATTTTTATAATTATCAGCTGAGTGACAAATTATCAGCACTCTCAGTATCTAAGGTATAAATAGGCTTTGGTTGACAGATAGTCACACTATATGATATTTGTATTCATACATGAATGTTCATATGAATGTGCAGATACACTTCATACATGTGAATGCACATTTGAATGTGCACAACAACACAAAGCACAGGCAAATATACACACATACACTGAAAAACACTCAAACATGCATGCAAACACACATGCACACATACACCACACTGACATACACAAACACACACACCTATGGACACACATACACACACACCTATGGACACACACACACACACACACGTGTAAGCGCAAATATATACACACATACGTACACACATCACACACACAAACTAGCAACATGCACACACACAGACACAAAGCATGCACATACATACACTAACACACACACACCTATGCACACACATGCACACACACACAAACACACAAACACAACACACACCAACACACACACACACACGCACGCACGCACGCATGCACGCACGCACGCACGCACGCACGCACGCACACACACAGACGTGCACGTGCAAATATATACACACGTACATATATACACACACCACACACACAAGCATACATGTGCATATGCATGACATTGTGTGTATGCACTGTAGATAGGTAGATGTTTGCTCACAACAGGTACATGTGTGTACCAGACAGAGACAGTCCATTACCTTATAGGAATAATACAAGTATTCGTGGAGACAATTAGCAGATGAAGTGCTAAACAGGAAGTAGTCGACCACAGCAATCTCAGTTGTGGCTTGATGGGCTTCAGAGGACAGTATAAATATAGAATGCAGAATGTCTGCAGCAACTCAGCAATCAAAAGAGGATCTCATAACAAAGTAAAGAACCAGTTCAAGATTCTCCACTGAAGAGAAAGATGGTGAAGATACAAGATCTAGCAACTCTCCTTCTTCCTTTGGCTGTATTGCTTCAAACGGGTTAGCCTATATGTGGATGCTGTGTAGAATGTACCTATGTAATAATTATCCCAATAATATCGAAGGCACTGATTGTACAGTGACACTGTATGCTGTAATAATATTCCATGTCTTGATAGGATCGAAATTGAATCAACAATTGCACTCAAATGTAAGTATTACACATTTATCCCACCTAATAGGTACCTGCAGTAATTATAAATCATATAATTACGATGGAATCGCTGATGTGCATGTTGTCGGGAGAGCCTGTCCTCTTAGCAAGCCTCGACATTACCTCACCATCTTGAGCAAAACAGCTGTTGTGGCTGAAGCTCAGCCTGCTGGCCAGCACTGGGCACTTGTCTCTAACGAGGCCCTCAATGCTTCCAACAAGTTCATCATTGCATCCTACCCTTCTCTGGACAAAGTTCTCTACATTGGATCTGTCTTCTATTATGGCGGTCAGAAGTACTACTATGTATATGTTTACAAGCTACCCTACAACTACCATTATATTCACGGATATAAATTCCTTGATCTTGGATCTCACTTTCACTTCACTCTTGTTGATGCTGCTGTTGGAGATGAGGATCGGGTGCAAATCAAGCATGTTGAAACTGGACTGGTCTTGGAACACCTGGATGGATATTATTACGGATCTGGAGCAAGTGATGAACCTGACTATGTGGTAGCAGCCCCACCCGCTTACCCTAAGTATGGAAAAGGATGTACATGCACTCCCGTCTGGACTGTGGCAAATCAGGCTTGGAATCTTTACGATTAAACCTGAATAGCCATGAACACTTTAGTATGTCTTATATTAGTAACATGAGATTTTCTTATCTGTAGAGGATTTTTAAGCACTAAATAATGTAATATATCAAATATTGGCAACATGTACACTACTTATATAATGGTATGCATATGCATGATTGTGAAAATTTAAATGAACACTATACGTACAAAATGGAGCACATGTGTAATTTTCTCATGCAATACACCTTAATAAGTCCAATAATTACTTATTGATGCTCTACACACTTGACATCTCAGAGAGAACTAACATAAGTGCTTTTTGCATGTTCTATATTATATTGTATGTAATTATCTCAAACATGCAACACTCCTCATATATACAAATGTTTCACTGTGCCACAGCCATGCATACAAATTAGTACAGCTGTCTAATGCATGGGATTGAGATGCAATATGAATATGATGTGGTGTATGCACAGCATGCACAATCCACTTGAATAATACACTGTAGTTATATGCAGTAATAACATTAGCTACAGTAAAAAAGTTAGTATTACATTAATGTACACTCTACCATCATCATATGTACCAGCATACATAGAGGAGTTTGCGAACAAACAAACAGAGAATCCTTGCATTATAGTAGGATGCTTAACTACAATGTTCCGAGCATTGCTGAAACATTATTATAGTAACAGACTGTTATAGAAATGGTTAATCAAAACAACACTAGTATGTAGACTATTGAAAAGCACTAAATAATAAAAGTCACTGTTTGTAGCTCTCAGAAGTGCTATTAATGTAGGCAGTGTACATCATGCATCATAACGTGGAAAATAATATTATAGGCATAATAATTATTATGCATTATCTTTGGAAACGCGGAGGCTCCATTATGAAAACAGAAGAGGCGGAGTGTGGGTTTAGCGGGATTCTATAAACACAACACCTCAAGGCGTTGTGTTTATAGAATCAAATTAATTATTAGCCCCAACAAATTGTGGTCTTATAAAGATCTTTATCAGTCCTGATGCGCAAACTCCTACTCAATCCAGCAATCTGATTTGAGAAGATTCTACAATAGTCAGGATAGTTATGTCGCTACAGCCAGCGGGCTTACGATGCTACCTGGTACTACTAACGGCGTACTGCTTAATTCTATTCGGGCAGAGCCAAGCAGAAACGGTATCGAACGGTGAGTAACTTACTAATTAATACCTATGCCTACCCAATGAGCCTTTGTGTATACGAGACCACAATTACTCGAATTTCAAATTAGTATACTTGGACATCTATCATGGCGCTGTATTCGGAGAAAACGGTAGCAATCATGTTTTTTAACTGTGTAGGTTCTAGTCCATTCGGAGAACACAGGTAGTGCTGTCGTTCTACAAGTGTACAATGGTTCTATATAGACGAAGAGTTTCTGGGAGCCTTAATAGTAGCCCTCGGGCTAGTGGCCTCCACGGTCTAAATAAGTATACCTAACCTGAGTGTATAATCTAAGCTGTGTGGAGTCGAAGGGTTATAACGTGTGCCGTATACCTTACGTTTAATTTTGTCCTACTATCTTTATAATATTATTACTCTACGTCTTCTCTTTATGCAGTCAGCAAGACATGTAGCAATTTCATGACATGTGGAGAATGCATTCGATCTTCTCTCGGTTGTCACTGGTGTAATGACATGGTTAGTGTTTCGTTCAGCAGAGCAAGAGTAGATAAGATCTAGAGATCTTCTATGGTAGCCTGTATGACCTAACCAATGTGTACAAGACACATAGGTTCTGTTATGTCTGACTTGAAATTGGTGGCTTCGGGGTGTGCACTCTGATATGTCTGGGGCTAAGCGGTTGAGTGCTGACATTATTGTCTCCTCATTATTTCATCTTCTTATCAAGGATTCATGTCACTACAACTCCAAATGTTACTTGTTTTGGCTAATAAAGGTTATCTAAACCCAGCCCTGCTGTTAGTGCTATACTGTTAGACTTTGTCACAAGAGGAGTGTATTCATTGCTTAACTTATATCATTTGCACTCAATCACACTTGGGACTGCTAGTGTGTGGTTTCTATTGTTGAGGCTGCTGCACAAGTGTAAACATGGTTTGATAATAACTCAGACATCAGTTCTAATGATACTATACTAGTAGGACAACAAGGAGAGCACACTTATAGGATTACCTTTGTCAACCCTATCTAGGTACGTACATGTACTTCAAGTAAAAATATTTAGATACTACCAATAAATTTCATTTATGCAATTGATACACCATACAGTTGACTGTTTAAGACAAAAACATAAATTAATGCCATTCTCCATAGATGTACAAAGGTGCACGTTGCACCGACAGGCTTACACCAACTCCTTGTGTGCAAGAAATTGAGGATCCTGAACCAGTTATCAACATTACAGAGGTACGATTGTGTACTTAATATATAGACTGATTAATATTGGCTTCACCCAGTACTCACAGAACTGACACCTAGGTCTTCACCCTGTAGGTTGGATGCTACTATCTTCCACTGTATCATGTTCTGCTGGGATGATTGAAATATAATCATTAAACTCCATTTGGTATAATATTGTGTTGATTGAAAATTAAAGTAGACAATCCAAATTTGTACTCTAATTGCTTCCTTAATTGCAGTGCTCAGGAAATCAATTAGTGTCTGTCACACTGTAGACTCCCAGGCAATTTTCAGATAAATTCTAACGTTAATATCGTCAAACAACTCAACTATCGCATGTGTAGACATTGTACAAAGCAAAGTTGAATGGTACACATGTTATGATGTTATCTTTACCGGTATTATTGTAACATAAAAGCAATCCTTCACCCTCCTCCTTTTGTTCATATTAATTGTTTTGGTACAAAGATCCAATTATTTATATGCATTCCATATATCGCATATGTACATACAGTATATACTGAAACTCTGCAATTAATGACATCTTTGACTTTAAAATTTTGAAACACAGGACCAACCATTCAGCAATGACCACCAGATCAAGCCACAAAAGATTCACTTACATTTGCCAGTTGGTAGGTTTGTATATAATGTGTGCATCTCAGTGTGAGTAAATGTAAAATAATGTACACATGTACATGTCTGATGTAATGTACGTACCTAATCTTTAGTTGTGTTTCCTTCATTACTGTTGGTATAATATAATATATATCTTTAAAAACATCAATGATACTGTTTATTTTTGTAGCTATGTAGGTTTTTGTGCGTATGTTTTCATTGTCTATGGCCTGATTCACGCTTACTACTCTTAAAAGTCATTTACTTGGATGTAGAAGATATTTCTTACAAACACAAACTAATTCTTGTTTTGCTTTCTATCTGAGGTTTGTAGTAATACATCGCATATTACTAGTGTCACCAAATAACGTACTACATGTATGACATCATGTATTGTGATAATTCAACCATTAGATTCAGTTGTTAAGTTGATGTGTATGTGTTATGCTGTAGGGAAGCCCAAGAGTTTCAGTATGAAGGTGAAGCCAGCAGCAGTGTTCCCTCTTGATGTGTACATTCTTATGGACCTATCACGTTCGATGGAGGATGACTTGAGGAGCCTCCAGCAGCTTGCTAACTCTACAAGTCAGTATCAGCCATTGCTTACATTCTACATATAGTGTGTGGCAGTCATACTCGAACACCATGTAATATCGGGCACCCAAACATTCTCTCCCATGCAATGGATGTTCATGTTGATTCTTGGTATCACTATAATATTATGGGGAGTTTGATATGTGTTCTGTGTACATGTGTGTATCTAGAACATGTCTATGTCCTTTCCCAACTATTGAATTTAACCAAAAATCAAGCCAAATTTCTGTTGTACAGGTAGAATGCATGTTCGATTTTCATGGTGTCTGAATATACGTACGTAGATACTTCATCCTGCGTATGTACATGCAGTACATACATACTAACGTATATGTGCCATTCATATACAGTATTTAATATTGTATTTACCAGTATGTACAGTGCATGTACATAATGTTGATCCCATGTGAATAGTATGCCTAAGCTTTTAGGCAAAATGCTCAAACATATGTAACTATGTTAGATTATATGGAATAACATGGTTGTGAACTGTGTATTATACTACATGTATAAATTATTATTTGATATTGAACTACTGTATATTCTAAATTAATTTTATTCCTCTTTTCATGACTTATTCATTGTAATATTCAGATTTGGGGTGATTGTATGCAGGTACACATTTTGTGGGTACTGAAAATGTCCAGTGGTAATAAAAAGCAAGCAATTAACATACTATACACCTAAGGTATCTTATCGGTATGTTGTAGTAGGTGTGTTTTGTCATCATTGAAAATGTCTAATGGAAAAAGGAACCCAAACACAATACAATACCTCTGAACTACCTTGAGGGCACATTGCATTGGGTGACAGGGTACATTCTTCACTGGAATGTCATCGATCTCAAATGGAGATTAACTACTTATCTCTCCACATGCATGTTCACCTCAGTGCACACCTCCTGACTTTTAGTTATAATCACTTACATTCTGATGTGTGGGGTAGTAGGGTGGGGCCCACCGCATATACATGGAATGTGAAGGATGTGGTGTGTTGGGCTGATAGGGAGTAATGTGGTGCTTGGCTGGTTTGTTGTGGTCGGGTGGGAGTGATGTCTAGGAGAGAGAATATATCACTTAGGATTAATTCTTGGGGTAACTGAATATCTGATATGAAGGCAGATAAATCACCAAGAAATTACTTTACTAGGGAGTTTTGATCTGTCTATTTTTTCAACTGGTAAAGAATCGGACATGAACTAAGGGTTTCTTGGGTGATTTCTTTGTGATCATGCTCACATTGTCCCAATTACAATGTATATAAATGTCCGACAAACTTCTAGTCTTGTGTAATGTACATCCAAAGACATGTTATGTACATATGTACATGTATGTATTATACTGTATATCTACATGTATACATGTGAAGATACATAGTCTGTTATGCAAATAATATTGTACAATAATACTATATGTATCTTGAATGTAATACTATATTGTAACTTCACTGTATGTGCTGTATGCATGATTCCTATATATACATATTACACGTCAGAATGTTATTTTATATTCCAACTGTGGCCATGGTAAACTTTACTGGCAGTGTTTGTTCACCCACAGTCAAAGCCATTCGTGATATAACTCCCGATTCCACCATTGGATTTGGATCTTTTGTAGACAAACCTACTGAGCCATACATTTTGTCAAAGTGAGTTGGTTTGACAGAGAAGGTATTCAAAGCAATATTTATACTTTTCTATATTCACAGTTTGTGTCCTGAATGTGTGCCAGCATATAGCTATTCTCATGCACTGTCACTGACCAAAGATGTCCAACAATTCCTTGTAAGTTTAAAGAATTTTTATGTACTGCATGTACTAGTAAAGAGTGATTTCATGGGTCTTGTTAACCTTACATTAAAGTGTGTGTGTGTGTGTGTGTGTGTGTGTGTGTGTGTGTGTGTGTGTGTGTGTGTGTGTGTTTGTGTGTGTGTGTGTGTGTGTGTGTGTGTGAGTGTGTGCACGTGCATGCGTATGTGCATGCATGTGTACACATGATAGCATACCCAATTGAGTCAAATTGACGTATTCAGATATTTGAGCTGGGCAGATTTCACACAAGTGGGCTCCAGTGTAGTTGTACATTGTTGTCAGTGACATGTAGCAGTGATAAATGAATCAATTTTTTGTAACGTGACAACTGAAGCCTCACTTATCCATAACATTGTATGTATGTACGTGTTCTCTTAGGAAGTAATTAACACAAGGAACATATCGGCTGGTCGTGATAATCCTGAGGGTAGTCTGGATGCACTCTATCAGAGTGTGGTATGTAGTGAGGTCAGTTATGCTCACTTGTATTGTAATGTATGCAAAACATGTGTACGTACATTGGTGCTTGTCATGACCAGATAGAAATAAACCTATGCATATTGTATCAATCTGCATGTACACTGTCAATTTCCTATTCACATTAAGAACACAATCAAGGCTTTTTATAAAATATACTTATATGTACATAGGAATACCTACATACAATATGTTCCTGAAAGTATATTCTGCTATGTCATGTAGATCATTGGTTGGAGACCTAATCCTACCAGAAAGATAGTTGTCCTATTGACTGATCATCTGCCCCATATTGGAGGTGATGGGAAGGTGAGATATAACAATATGTGAAAGACAGTGTAAGTATGTACGTTTATACATGCATATGTATATACAATGTCATGGGAATCAGGCGGATGTGATCGAGGAAGTGTCACATCATATTTATATTTTTGTTTATGCTGTGTCATATTAACATGCATCCACATTATACAGTGCAACTTGCTTAGTAAGTACTGTACTTGTGTTAGTACATACTGTGGTTAGTGAGTACACTTCCCTCAGTCTAGCTCATGTACACTATGACAAACAGTACTGATAATAAGTACCTCTAATAAGAAGTATGGATTTAGTATGCTCTTCACGGTATACTAAATGATAAGGATTGTACAATACTCTGTGTATGTAATGTACTATGGGTTTGGCACAATTAATGGTTGAATAAACACCTTGTTCCATTACAGATTAGTGGATCCATTAAACCCCACCCCAGAACTTGCAAGCTGTCTAAAACCTCCTCCTACGGTTGGGAATATGGCCACAATGATGCAGTTGCACATGTAAGTTCCCTTATAAATACTATTGAGCATAGGATGCTCAATCTAACAAATATATGTACAAGTGTTCTATGTACTTACAATATTCTGTTGTTCTTACTGTGGAATTTATACGTGAATACAGAATACGTTATTTTATATATTGTATATACTTCATTTTCTTGTTGTAGGAACACAGGCATTACATACAATAATACAAGCAAGAATATCGTATATTATGTGGATATACGCATGTACTCTACACTTATTTCCTGTAGGATTACCCTTCACTTTCAATGCTTTACTCAAAACTTTTGGAGAACAACATCTTTGTCATATTTGGTGTTCCTCTATCAGGACAAGATGCTTCCATAGTGATAGACCTCTATTCTGTAAGTAATAGTTATACCACCTTCCGGCAGGGTACATTGGAAGTAGACGAATAATCCAGAAGGGCGGAGCCCGGGGGTCTGTCCAATCTGTCAATTTTCTGTACCCTGGGAAAGGTGGTACAACCTACGTACTTCTATCCCGGCAACTGTAGGAATAGGCCCATATTTGAAGTACAAATCAATAATTATTAATGTGTCATATAAGGAATTATTCAATTAAGCCTGTGACAGATGTCCAGAGAGCCTTATAGATACCAGCTGTGTGTCTACGGGATACATAGACACTCAGTGACACCTTCCATCTTACCTCAAACTGGGATGCAATTATGTAAGCATTCTGCCAAGTCAGGATTATGATTCACTGATGGTTTGATATATTCCACTTGCATATTTGCCAGTGATTCCATTAGAGGTGTCAAACAATGCCCCATGTATGATTTATAATTAAGTATAATTTTGATGCTCATGTTTTGTACATACTTGCTAAAGTGCGAATAGTTCATAGTATGTACTCTACATATGAAATGATTCTGATATGTGTATAACATACCTTCATATTATACTCTATACTTTTGTAGACCTTACAAAGGGAGTTTCCCAATCGTATGTCATTTGCTCAATTACAAGCAGATTCTAGCAACATCAATAGAAGATTGAAGAGTGTTTATAATGTGTGTACAATAGGCAGCCAGTATTTGAATTATGTACTGTTGGGTCATCAAACCTTCTAACGGATTGTAGGAAATAGCATCTAAAGTACAGCTATCTTTTTCATCACCTCCTGAGCTGTCGGTCAACTACAGATGTACTGTTTTTATCGATGGTCAATGCTACTTCTTTGAAAATGAAGTGAGTGGGGTGGGTGTGGGTGTGGTTGCATGCGCGTGTGTGTGTGCGTGTGCATGTCTGTGTATGTGTGTTTGTGTGCACGTGCGTACGCGTGTGTGTGTGTCTGTGTGTATGTGCATGTGTGTGTGTGTGTGTGTGTGTGTGTGTGTGTGTGTGTGTGTGTGTGTGTGTGAGTGTGTGTGTGTGTATGTGCATGTGTGTGTGTGTGTGTGTGTGTGTGTGTGTGTGTGTGTGTGTGTGCGTGCATGCATGTGCGTGTCTGTGTGCGTGCGTGTGTGTGTGTGTCTGTGTGTGTGTGTGTGTGTGTGTGTGTGTGTGTGTGTGTGTGTGTGTGCGTGCATGCATGTGCGTGTCTGTGTGCGTGCGTGTGTGTGTGTGTCTGTGTGTGTGTGTGTGTGTGTGTGTGTGTGTGTGTGTGTGTGTGTGTGTGTGTGTGTCTGTGTGTGCATGTACGTATGCATGTCCATGTATGTGTGTGCGTGCATGCATGTGCGTGTCTTTGTGAGTGCGTGCGTGTGTATGTCTGTGTGTGTGTGTGTGTGTGTGTCTGTGTGTGTGTGTGTGTGTGTGTGTGTGTGTGTGTGTGTGTGTGTGTGTGTGTGTGTGTGTGCATGTACGTGTGCATGTCTGTGTATATATGTGTGTGTGTGTGTGTGTGTGTGTGTGTGTGTGTGTGTGTGTGTGTGTGTGTGTGTGTGTGGAAGGTGGGAGGATTGATATCTCTGGATATGTGCTTAAATTAGATGTGTACGCTGTTCCCCGTATTAGCTCGACATTGATGTAACCATGGAGTTGAAGAAGTGTACACCAGAACTGAAAAATGGAGTGGAGTATGTGGTCCTAGTAACATTGGCTACCTTAGTTTGCTACTTGTACATATATTTGTTCTTATCTGTAGTGTAATCATCGCGTCAAATCTATTTGGGGAATTGGTGGTCCACGTCACTGGAATATGTGATTGTCAGTGCTCAGAAAAGCCAGTACGTATGCTTTCAATTTGATATATACGCCAATTCCATTTCATCCTTTTGAGTGTCATTCTTTTGATAGATCCAAAATGACACTATATGCAATGGGAATGGAGACAATATATGTGGAATCTGTCATTGTTATGAAAACAAGTATGTACTTTATGATTACAATCAGGTTCAGTATGTTCACATAATAATATTTAATGTACTGTGTTTTACATACGTTATATTGCTAGTGTAATGCCTTGCTAAAGCAGTGATTTATAATACAGTATGCTGTGATATTATTATTTTTTGATTATTGCTCTACTGAAGGTTTGGTGATGAGTGTGAATGTGATACAAGTGGACTCAATGGGACCTTGTCTTGCCTGTACGCAAAGTTAAAACTTACATTGGCTATGGTGGGATGTTAATATTGCCGTTCTTTCATCCTGTAGGCGTGGTAGCAATGGAGAGGAATGTTCAGGTGTGGGTCATTGCTCCTGTGGGCGGTGCCATTGTCAGCAGAATGTCAGAGGAGTGAGTTTCCACAGCAGCATCAATATAACAATACCGTGCATTAAATTGAAATCTCGTTTCAATGATTTTAAGGTTCCTGAATATCGTTACTATGGAGATGCTTGCGAATGTAATAATTTTGATTGCGGTCTTGATAGTGACAGTAAAATATGTAGTGGTGAGTTTGGTTCATATTGTATGTGTGTACATGCACAATTGATGTTAACATACTTGGCTCTACTGCATGTCAACTTAAATTGCATCCTTTGTGCTGGCATTCAAGGTCACGGGACTTGTGAATGTGGTCAGTGTGTATGTGATAAAGCTCCATCAGGACGGCAATACACTGGAGAAATCTGTGACTGTTACCCCGATGATGATGTGTGTAGGAAGTCCCCCAAAGAGGTGAGAGAGTTGAGTTGCGTCTGGTACACTTAGCTCATGTAATCTGATGTGGGTGGTATTTGCAGGGACTTTTTATCGACCCTTTTAATTTATCTGCTATCATTATCATATACAAATTGATTAAATTTCACATACTGTACTGCATTGTACATGATGATGTGGTGAATCTGCTTAGTTATTAGTTTGTTACATTCTTTTCTGTGAATTCCGGCACATTAACAAGACTTCATTGTGTTTGTGCATACTTTGACAGGAGCCCTGTGATGGTCATGGTCGATGTCACTGTGGGGAATGCAAATGCAATCGTGGTTTTGGAGGAAAGTTTTGTCAAATTTGCACCATTGGCACTGTAAGTGTATTCCCTAAATGTTGCTGTGTGTATGTATGTACGTACATCTTTGACATTGTAAAACATAGTCAATCACAGAAGTACATGTCATGACCACTGTAACGAGCATCTGTTTTTCTTCCAGGTTTGTGGCCCCAAAGGTTGCAAGGATTATGACACTTGTGTCAAATGTCTCTACTCATTAGAGAAGGAATACTTGGTTTCCACCAGTTTGGAAGAGTGCTCCACAGAATGTCCAAATATCACTGCTTTTTCCGTTTCTCCAAACAGCAAATCCCTTGGGACCAATAAAACACTGTACGAGTGTCGCAGTGCTTTACCAGGTGACCAGTGCAGCAGTGTCAAGTACTTTGTACATTTTGAAACACAAACTGTGTATATAGAGGATCAACCTACAAGTGAGTCCTTATTACAATAATATTATTTATTTACAGTATGTATGCACTGTACATACAGCATATAATATACTCTATACGTATGTAGTATGTTTGGAGGGCATATCAAAGTGTGTGGATATTGGTACTACTGTACAATGGGAAATTTTCAAGGGACAAAATTTTCGCGAATTTCGCAGTTGACCTAACATCTGCGAATTAGTCATTCTTGTTGTTCTATCACGTGACTGTGGCCAGCATCCATGAAAAATTTATCCATGAATTTTTATTTTTGGAGCCATCTGCGGAAATTTTGTCCCATAAAATTTCTCGCTATAGGGTATTTGCACACATGTACATGTTATTAAATTTGTCAATTAATTGGCTAGCAACTCTAGAATCAGCTATAGTAAGAATGCTGCGTGAGAGTTAGCACATAGTAATATTATTTTGTACTCAAGCATACCACGTGCAGTGGGTACAGAAGTACTTAAGCTATGAGGTATACTTTTGCTATTATGTACAGTACAGCATAATACGGTCTGCATAATTACGAACATGTGGCATACTGTAAACATTCACATTGTGTCCACCCTATTTATCACCACAGCCAGTGAAGGGTAATTAGTTTGGCTCATTTGTATTGTGCTGGATTCATTGATATCGGCTTGTTCACAGTGTCTTTCTTACGTCCACAACAGATTGTCTCATTGCTCAGAATACTGTGGAACCATGGATAATAGCTATACCATTAATTATTGGATTAATACTATTGGCTCTGAT
>OZ026553.1:2942478-2949978 GCA_964020155.1 Chondrilla cf. caribensis
AAACTTTCATGCACGCGATTGAATCAGACATCATGGTGATTAAATGATTAATAACTCTTGGCAATCAACAACATAATTTAGTGGTTTAATTTCCTATTATAAGCAGCTACAAAAACTGTAGAAGCTACACTATATGGTTTGGACTAAATGCTTAGATAAAGATTAATTGAGATTACTATGCTATGTTAGTTGCTTGCAGTTAATCTGCGTTACTGAATCCTTAGTTCCAAGAGTAGCCTGACATTGGTTATTTCCCCACCTAGGGACTATACATAGAGAAAACTATATTTCACAGACTGAGTGTGATTCATTAAGTTAAACAGATTCTGCATGTGTAGTGAGAATATTCTCACCAATCGCGACACTGTCCGTTATCAAGATCCAATACAGACAAGGCATCTGGATCGTCGCAACAGAACATCTCGTCAGTATGCAAAGGAGGTCCTTGGCAATCCCACTCATAGTAGCACTGAACTAAAAGTAGTATAAGTTCATATCTGATTCACCTTTGTTGTTCAACAGATATATGTAACCATCACAGAGAAGAATCACACATCTGAATGAAACTATACAATACTGACTACTTACATGGAAAAGCCTGAGCCTGATAAGCAATGGCTCCAAGAACCAACAGAACCAAGAAGACTCCTTTTCCGAACATTTCAGATCACCTCAAGTTATTGAATCAACGAGACTGTCACAGTTGTTCCCACCAAAGAACTCACAGAATGAATGAACAAGTGGAGCTCTGTAGCTCTCTTTTATAGCTACTGGTAGCATGTGATATTCATGCTCGTCATACACCCACACACATTAATTAATCCGGTAACACATTAACTTTCCTCAGTTTATCTTAATACAGGGTATATTTACAGCTAAAACTGCATGTGTACTACTGCATCTAACAAACTGGGTTGAGTAAACAAACTGGATACTACAAACTAACTGTGAGTGTGCAGCAAGCATACTGTGTACAGCAACAAACTGTGCACAACAAAGCTTGTGTACACCTACAGTGTGCAACATCACCGGCAATTAATTGCAAGGTTTCATGCAAAATTAGCAAATAACAAAACGAACTGGCCTTGACTTTTCGAATACTGTTTACATAAATGTATTTCTGTTAAACACAATTTGTTCAACGACAAAGTACAATGCATATCTAATCTAAGTGTTAAATTATACATATTGTGATACGTAGTGTGATATTAATGTGTGTGGGCGGATTACAAGCATGACCCCCTTTGCTGTATATGCTCTGTTGACATGACTAAAAACCATAGCACATACGTACATTAATTAATATGCACACACAAACCTATACACACACACATGCACACACACACACACACACATGCACACACACACACACACACACACACACACACACACACACACACACACACACACACACACACACACACACACACACCATCCATCCATCCATAAGCTGTATTCACTTCTTTTCAGAAGTGGTACAGGCCAAGTTCACGTTTCAGGTCAGTCTGATCCTGGTTTCATGCTGCAGAACTTTGTGTGGTTGTGCAGGCCCTGGTGGCGGAAAGTTTGGTTGCAATAGGGGCATTGTCCCAGTCGGGGTTGGGTATGTTTTTGGCGTCTGTGGTTAGCCATACCAGCCTCACTGAGTGCCACAAAGTCACATCCAGAGTGGTCACATGACAGTGCTGTGGTGGAAGTCATCTGGCGGTCCTCACGTCGCCTCTTTTGTTCATCTTTACTACGCTTCTCCTCCTCTTCAGCCAGTCTATTGCAATCCTCAATCCTAGATTTGACAGCACTGCGCCAACCATTGCAATTTTGTGCTGCAACTCTCCAACTATCCTCCAAACCACATTTTCGCAGGTCCCTCTGCACAAGGTCATTCCAGCGTGACTTCTGGCCACCCACTGCCCGGCTGCCACCATAAGGGGCAGACACCAGAAGCTGCTTTGGCAGCCGATGAACATCCATGCGCACAATGTGACCAAGGAGACGTAGTCGCCGTTGTGACAACATTGATGACACTCGTTGTTGATGGGCCATCTTACGGATGGATGTGTTGTGCTTCTTGTCAAGGATGGAAACCCCGAGTATAATGCGAAGGCAGCGCATTACGAAGCTCTGGAGACGATGAGTGTGTGGCTCTAGCAGTACCACACTCTCCAGGCCATACAGCAGGGTGGGAACAATGACAGAATTGAATATACGCAACTTGGTGGTGGTCTTAATGCGTTTTTGGTACCACAAAAGGCGACTGAGGGAACGGAAGGCCTGGGAGGCCTTTGCAATGCGGGACTCCACCTCAGCAGTTGGGCTGCAGTCACTGGAGACAACACTGCCCAGGTACTGGAAGTTGGAGACAACTTCAACAGGGACCTCCCCAGGTCTAAGAGAGATGGGTTCAGGTGGCTGTAATGTGCCATCTGGAAGGACAGCCATTATCTTGGTTTTACTGCAGCTGATGGTGATGCCCACATCTCGAAAGCATCCCTCCAGTGCTCTCAGCATTACAGTCATGTCATCCCAAGAGTTGCACAGCAGTGCCATGTCGTCAGCGTACTCAAGGTCTGTTATGAGTGTCTCTAGTGTCATCTTCCTCCTGTTCCCCACTAGGCTACCATCTAACAGGTAGGGCATACGGATATCTCTGCCTTCCTGGTGGTGGATGTCCAGGGCCTTATGGATCACTACATCAAAGAACAGGTTGAACAGTGTTGGTGCCAATACACAACCCTGACGGACTCCGGTGGTCACTGCAAATTCTTGTGATGTCTTTCCGTATGCACGGACAGCGGCAGTGGAGTTCTCATGTAAGGCTTGGATGATGGATATGAGCTTTGTAGGGAGGTGGTAGCATCTCTTCAAGACCGACCAGAGAGCAGCACGGTTGACGGAATCGTAAGCTTTGCGCAGATCGATGAAGCAGGCATACAAGGGGCGGCGGAACTCACGTGCTTTCTCCATTAGTACCCGGAGCGAGAACAACTGATCAGCACACCCTCTTCCGCGACGGAATCCACATTGATTCTCTCGAAGCAAGGTCTCAACTCGTGGCTTAAGGCGGTTTAAGATGGCTTTAGAGAAGACCTTGCTAGGGGTGCTTAGAAGAGCAATGCCCCTGTAGTTGTCACATAAGGATCGACTGCCTTTCTTGTGTAATGGGATAATGATCTGCCTTCTCCAATCACTGGGAATGGACTCTGTGGACCATATAAGGTCAAACAGAAACTTCAACCAACATGTGGAAATACCACCTCCCAATTTCAACATTTCAGCAGAGATGTTGTCTTGGCCTGGAGCTCTACCATTCTTCAGTTGAGACACAGCAACAGAAATCTCCTCCTTAGACAATGGTGAACACAGCTCAGCATCCTCAAAGGACATGTCACTACTACCCAATTGGGGAACCTCCACCACTGGCAGCGCCTCAAGCACCACCTCACTGACTACAGACTCACAGTTTACAACACTGCTGAAGTGCTCGGCCCAATGTTGTAGTTTCTCTTCATCACTAATAAGAGTGGAACCATCTCTACCGACAAGAGGTGTAACTGAAGCCTTGGACGCCTGCTTTCCAAGCAATGTCAACTCCTTGATTAAAGACCCACCTCTACCTAGTTGCTCTGCTAGCATGGCCCGCTTCTCAGCCTCTTCAGCACGAGCAGACCACCAGGCATTCCTTGCTTTGTCTGGGGCAACCTCTGTCTGTTTCTTCAGTTCCTTGTAAGCTCCCAACAACAACTCCTTGTTGCCGTGGGATCCACTACCATTCAAATTAACCCAGGCATCTCGCTTCTTCCTGGATAGATTTCTGACTTCGTCAGTCATCCAATCAGCTTCTACTCGTGCAGGCTTCTCGGGTAGACACTCGCAGGCCTCCTGAAGAGAGCCCTTCAAGAGATTCCAGGTATCCTCCACATCCAACATCTCCTGTGGAACTCTGTCAAAGGCGTCCAACAACACGGACTTGAATGATGACACATCAGTAGACAGAGACTGGGTTTGAGGACGTGTATTACGCATTGACTTATGACATTTGGCCTTGATCTTAAACCGTAAGGATGACACAACCAGTTCATGGTCAGATTGTAGGTAAGTGGAACGATACACTCGAGTGTCCAAAACACTAGAGCGAAACCTATGATTGACAAGCACATAATCAATCATATGACCACGATATGAGCGATTGCCATTCCGGTACCACGTACACTGGTGGAGCGGTTTATGTTGAAACCAGGTGTTGGTGACAAGAAGATTGTTACTGACACAGAAGTCTCAAAGTAGATCACCATTCTCATTGCAGTCATCTAACCCATGAGGACCAACAGCAGGGCAACCATCAGGGGTACCACCAACACAGGCATTGAAATCACCCAGCACTATAATCATATCATTCTGAGGAACGGAAGCAATGGATGATTGAAGTTGGTCATAGAAAGTAACAGAGGGTGCTCTTGCTTCCTGGGTAGTGTTGATTGGGTTGGTTGGGGCATACACAGCAAGTATGGTAGCAAAGGTGTAGTGTGTCTTTATGCGAACACTGATGATACGATCTGAGATAATATGAAAGACAGACCCAGCTGCCTTCCAGGAGGCGTGGGCATTGGGGCTGAGGGCCAGAGCAATGCCGTACACATGTGAGGAGGGAGTACCAGAGTGGAGAATAGTGTAAGATTGGATTTTGGTGATACCCTCACCAGGCCAACGAGATTCTGACATGGCCACGATCTCAATTCTCTTCTCCTTCATTGTCCTGAGGACAGAGCGGAGCTTCTCACTCTGTCCACTGAGGGCACCCAAGGTGTGAACATTCCAACAACCAATCCTGGTTTTGGATTTAGCATGAAAAAGTGAAACCGACTTTCGCGTGACATTGGTTTTGCAGGCTTTCGTTTTCAGAGATACCGAGGTATCACTCGGAACAGCACGGGACGCCAGTCCGTCTGACCCATGGCATGCTATTGGCATGACCGTAGTCAAGGTCCCAGGGATTACCACTTGGAGGTTGCACAACAAGATCCCCCCCCCCCCACACACACACACACACACGACTTTCAACCTATCACAAGCAACACTCCAGAGTGATCCTATCAGATGCATCAGACACAATGAAACACAACACACATTACGTGTACATATGCATGTGTTACTATGGTAACTGTACTTTCAACCTATCACGTGCAACACTCCAGAGTGATCCTATCATTCATGCATTCACCAATCATATACAAAGGAAGGCACACAGTGTACCTACACTTCTAATACAATGCCATTATATTGTCCATTGGGAACTAGTAGTAATAATAATTGCAGTGTCACCCTGTCTCAGGACAGGTTGTAGGAAAGAAGCTCATTTGAGCATGAAGTTCTCCGATGATTCTGACTGTTAATATTTCATTAGCACAATGATCTGTGACCATGAAAAATTGATATTTCTCATAGCTCATTTATGGGGTATATTTGATAACCATCGATATATGTACATAGTGACGAGAAATTATACCATGCTGTACGTATCTGGCCTCACATTGTATACGGTACGGACCATAAAAAAGGTAACGGTAATTTCGTTTGCCGGTTTTCGGATAACGGATAAACGCTAACCTTTATCAGGGCACCGTTCACCGTAAACCGTTAACCGAAAACCATTAACGCATAAAATGCTTTTTCTCATAGCTCATTTACAGGGTTCATTTGATAACCATCCATATACGTACATAGTGACGAGAAATTATACCATGTTGTACGTATCTGGCCTGATGTTCTATATATGTAGCCTCATGTTGTACATATGTTGTATCATGTTGTACATATGTGGGCACATGTTGTACAATGTAGCCTTGTGTTGTACGTACTGTATGTAGCCTCATGTTATTCATTGTATGTTCTTGTGTTGTACATAAAATGGAGCCTCTATTAGAGGACTGTCAAATCTTCAGGATCGGTTGTACTACTCAGTCTTCATGATTCATCTGTGGAAGATATAACATCCATGGGATTGAGATGAAATATCAACAGTTTTTGGAGAGAATACTATATATTATTATGGTCACAAGTGGACCGGTGTACAACATACAACTATGTGGGCAGATTACGACATCATATTAGGCGTTATACAAACCTCCCACAGTGAACACCTTCCCTGTGCTCACATATCTCCCTATTGTTTCCATATCTTTCCAAAACACATGCGGAGTTATATTGTTCAAGTCCATGTTGTCAACATTTCCTCCCAGTGATTTCCTTATATGTGTGTGTGTTGGGGGGTTGCATGCATGCTTGTGTGTGTGTGTTGTGTGTGTGTGTGTGTGTGTGTGTGTGTGTGTGTGTGTGTGTGTGTGTGTGTGTCTGTGTGTTTGTGTGTGTCTGTATTGGATCTTGATAACGGACAGTGTCGCGATTGGTGAGAATATTCTCACTACACATGCAGAATCTGTTTAACTTAATGAATCACACTCAGTCTGTGAAATATAGTTTTCTCTATGTATAGTCCCTAGGTGGGGAAATAACCAATGTCAGGCTACTCTTGGAACTAAGGATTCAGTAACGCAGATTAACTGCAAGCAGCTAACATAGCATAGTAATCTCAATTAATCTTTATCTAAGCATTTAGTCCAAACCATATAGTGTAGCTTCTACAGTTTTTGTAGCTGCTTATAATAGGAAATTAAACCCACTAAATTATGTTGTTGATTGCCAAGAGTTATTAATCATTTAATCACAATGATGTCTGATTCAATCACGTGCATGAAAGTTATAGACAGCTGGTAAATATTGTATAATGGTGCACACACTGTGGATAAGTGAAGTAGTCAGGTTGACCATGACAAAATATACAAATGAGAATGACTGATATGAATGAGAATGAATAATATAATTATACACCAGTAGGAAGGCTTACAAAAGGAGACCGAAGAGTTAAATTCAAAAAATAATGAGAATTTGAATCCCAGTGTGGTACAGTGTGGTGGAACTCTAGAACACCCAGAGTTTGGCAGTAACATAATAACATGCTGAAGTATACAACAGTTAGTGAATAGTGTATAATGGTGCACTCACTGTGGATAAGTAGTCAGGTTGACCATGGCGAATACACTACATAAGAATGATAAAAGCATTGTATTGGAAGTGTATGTACACTGTGTGCCTTCCTTTTGTAACTGGTGAATGCATCTGATAGGACCACTCTGGAGTGTTGCATGTGATAGGCTGAAAGTATGATTCCAATAGTAACACATGTAGGCACAATGTAAATGTGCGCATGCATGCATGCACTTGTTTGTGTGTGTGTGTTTGTGTGTGTGTGTGTGTGTGTGTGTGTGTGTGTGTGTGTGTGTGTGTGTGTGTGTGTGTGTGTGTGTGTGTGTGTGTGTGCGTCAAACAAGCCAAAGATGTCTTTCGTATCGCCAGTTGTCATTGTCCTTCGGCTGTTACTTGGAGAGGAGTTGGGATTGCATGCTTTAGGGTAACCTTGCTACTGTTTGTACGTATGCATACATG
>OZ026553.1:2954978-2962478 GCA_964020155.1 Chondrilla cf. caribensis
CAGAAACTTGGTATGTCATGTAAATAATGAGTTAAAGTGATTACGTACTTGGTATGTCGTTTAAGTAATGATTTAAAATGATTATGTACTCATTACTTGTTTTAATTAGCCTGTGAATACGGACAAAAGTGTTCTTTACTATGCTAAAATTGAATTTGCTGGGAGGTTACTGGGATAATCTGCACGAATTGAAGTTCTGGAAGGCGAAACAGAGGCTAATTTCAACGTTACAGCCAGTTTGGAGGCAAGTAAAAGTGAACAAGATGACTTAAGTCAAGTAATTAACAACCCTCTATTGGGTAAGTGATGAAACCATAGCTGGTAACTGTTGTTAGTGTGTTATTCTATGACGAATCTGAACATCATTAAAACTTTATTGTTTTAAATAGCCATAGAATCAGATCATCTCATCGATATTACATAAATTACATAAATTGTACCTTGGTTAAAAGAGTTGGTAATTTAAGACAATGGAGCAATGTGGAACACATATGTAACTAGCCCTTGTTCAACATCCATACCATACACAGGGGATTGATGTGTGATAGACACTTGTCCATAGCTCAAGCTCTTTATCATCAATGTCTCAAGGCATCCATCCCACATTACTACAGCATCCCAAATTTCCCCTTATAATTTCAAATATACAAATGCAGTACATGTAAGGGTCTATAAAACGAAGTTTATTGGGAATCTGTGGGTCTCATAGTCTTGGTGAAATAGCCAAATTTATGTGTCCGAAAATAGGTGGTGTCTAATAATTGATGCTTTACTCTACATACCTCAAGCTCTTTATCATCAATGTCTCAAGGCATCCATCCCACATTACTACAGCATCCAAAATTCCCCTTATAATCCCAAGTATACATATGCAGCTAGTGCAGGTGTACTGAATGCTCACTAACTTGTGGGAATACCCTTTGGTCTACTCCAACCTGTGATAGTGATTATCAAAGCTGATACATGTACATAGTTTAATCTTTGTAATTCCCCCTGTCATTGTGGTATAATGGAAATAAGGGATGTGTGGTTTACTTTAATATTCAAACACATACATATACATGTACTGTATGTATGTATCTTTATGTAAATGAACACATGAGCATTCAGTGAACCCATCCCTTGGTGGTATATTATGTACGTATGTGTGTTATTGTGCATATTCTAGTGTCAGTAATTGAACTCTTGCCTAAGGACAAGAAGGCTAAAGAGGAGAAGATCAATATCATTGGGCAGGTCACCATAGATCTGATGCCACTGTTGACTGGACTCACTGAAGTCCAAGGAGCTCACAGGCTCATTGCACCAAATCCACCTTTCCAAGCTGATCAAGTTGAAGTGGATGTCATTTTGAGAGTAACTTCACCGTTTGTAGACAAAGCAGAAGTCAACAGCAGGTACGTACATACATACGTACGTATGTCATTTAATGTGCAGATATGTACATACGAACTGTTTATGTGTAAAAGAACTCTAGGTATGTATTCATACGTATGTACAGTAAGTTTTTGTACTATTACATCAAATTTCCTGTTTGGGCACACAAACACACAAACACACACACACACACACACACACACACACACACACACACACACCACACATGCACACACACACCACACATGCACACACACACACACACACACACACACACACACACACACACACACACACACACACACACACACACCACACACACGCACACACACACACACACGCACGCACGCACACACATAGGTATTCATGTTCATTTTCCTCTCAGTAATCAGTTAAAGGTCAAGATGGACTCCTTATATTCAGTCCCTAGTCAGTGGCTTCCTGTAGGGACTGGTAGCTTCAAATTTGATACAGCACTAGGCTTGCCAACATCTCCTGATTCTCCTCAAGCTGTACTGGTATCCAATGGCATTCTTCGCAACAACCCTAGTAAGGTTAGGACACTCATAAAGTATATTCACGTATGATATACATAGTGTACACATTTCACGTCTGAATGTATGTCGTACTTTGATTTCTAATGCCATTAAGTACATACGTACCTCTGTATGTACATACCTACGTACATACGTATGTATGTAAATATCACCATCACATTTTGAAATATTAACCACCAACTTCACGCATCTATTCTTTTCCTGTGTGGTAGGAGCCAGAGTCTGCCAGCACTCACTGGAAGTGGCCACAGCTGGCCACTACCAATGTGAAGCTTGCCTGTATCCCCAATAGTCCCATCGAGCTGTGTGCTCTGGAAGATGAAGATGGGGAACTGAATGATAAGGAAATGTACAGCTTCCGTATCAAAGCACAAAAGGATATGCCGAGGGTGACCTGGAGCACCGAGAAGAGATCCTGGCTGAGTGCTGCTTCATGCAGTAGGTAAGAATGCAACCAGATTATAATACTGTATGTACTTAATGCTAGAATTCTATGTTTATTACAATGATTAAACTCTGAAACAGTGTACTTGGGCCGAGAAAGCAATTTTGAAAGCAAATGAAATAGACTATTTAACTAGTGAAGGGGTGTATTGAGCATAATATTAATCAGTTCAGACAAGATTTTGAGACGAGACACTAACATATGCACATTTTCCAGAGTAAACAAGGGAAGGAGTGTTATAAAGATAATACAAAACTCTTATTCATTATCATGACAATAAATGTCGAATGAGATAATTATCACAATTTTCAGACAGGCCTAATTCACATGCTTTGCTAGCAGGTATGTTCATACTTATGTGTCTATGTATATTGGTACATGTGTACATACGTACTTATGTATGTAATTGTCCATGTACTGTACATTTATATGCCAGACGTTGTTGTCTCCATGCGAAGGAACTTCACCAGGTGAATTGGATGTACATATCTATTTCATCTCTTGCTCAGATTAGTGGAAAAACTCTCTCTAGCTGCTACGGTACCTCTAGAGGTAGTTAGGATGACAGTCCCTGTGCCCACTGGCAAAGGGAAGGGAAGGGCAAGCTATGTACATGTCTTCCTGGGTATATAATCCATTGCATGAAGTATAATATTACGTACGTATGTACATATATTATGTGCATGCACATTTGCATATGATTCAGTATTGTACGTATATAATACAGAATAGTATTCGGCAATATGCATATACTACACATAATACTGTGAACGTGTGTATGTACGTACATACGTACATCTACGTATGTACGTATGTATTCCCATTTATGTATGTACTTACGTATGTACTAAAGAGCACTACAATCACACTTCTTTCAGCACTTGGTTCCTCACTGTATCTGCCATTTATAACCAGTTTGCTCCCACAAGACAGATTGTAGAGACTGTCCTGGCAAAAGTGCTGTTGTTTAGAGCTCATGCTGTACTTTGCTTCCATATCCAGCACTGCATCGTCTTCCAATTGGCAGCATTGACTACTTCACCACAATTAAAATGCAGTAGAATGTCCCTGTCATGAACACCTAGCATTTTTAGTGGGTACAGTATAGACTATAGGACTACCTGAGACATCAAATGGTGTCCGTATTATATGCACATACATGTGTATGCAGCTCTGGAATACTGAACATACGCGTGTACGTACATACTGTTTGCATTTTCTCACCAGGAGGAAGATCCTGTCCCTTCTCATCATGGTGTCGCATATGTTGACCTCTCAGCTCTACTGTACCCCGGTGTGTCCAGGGTCAGAGGAGCCTACCAGGTGCATCCTTATGATGAGTCGGAATTTCTTGCAAAAGTACGTATGCATGTGCATCTGACAATATTCGTATGTATATGCATACTTACATACTTCAGCAGATGTATACACATTAAGTATTATATACATGCTTATAATCATATTGTACATACGTACATGCGTACATGTACATACGTACATATACGTATATACATATTATGTATGTACATATGTATATAACATTATTTGCATATACTAAACCGATTCCTTGCTTTGTTTAGGGTGGCAATCTGCCAAGTTACTTTGCCCCTATAATTGCTAAAGCACAGTCGCTGCTGTCTATCCCTACAAAAGGTAGAGGTACCTCCAAGAGGATCGGCTCTGTCTCCAAGACATCCTCTGTTGACAATCAGGAATCTGACCCAAATGTACAAGCTAGTGAAGTCAAAGATGGCTCAGGAGAAGGACAAGAATACAAAGAGGCTAACAGCTACATTTTCGTTGAAATTTCACTGGAAAAGCCTCTGGTACCAAGGAGACCACTTGAAGTATTAGCACAAAGGTACATTGTTTTTGTTTTAACCATGTTCACTTGCATTCAGCTGTGTACGTATGTATGTGCACCTGTGTTCACCATTGGTAACTATTCACCCATGTGCGTACATACGCATGTACAAGTGTTATACATATAATATACACATATTCATGTGTGTCTACCTAGTACACATATGTACGTACATATGTTCACCTGTGTTTACTTTTGCTCCCATGTTTTGACTTACGTACGAACTTATGTAGGTGTGTACATGATACTCTGCTTGCTTTTATAGGGTTGCAGAATATATTCCACCCCGTCCAGCTGTTCCAAGGAGATTAGGTGGAGCAGAAAAATCATTACGTGATTATAAAAACCACATTTCACAGGTTGTTACTTCTCTGTTGGCTGAATACAGGTGAGAATATTCTCTGTGTGTAGGTGTACTGTACATACGTACGTATGTACATTGATGTGTGCATAATATACATAAAACTGCATAAACGTATGTACGTATGTGCTGTATGTAATAGTTGTATCCTGGTGTAGTGAATGACAGACAATTTATACTGCAAATATGTACATGTGCACATAGTCCAATACAACATACTTACTACGTACGTATATGCAATAAAAATGTGTTACCAATTTCCTGCCTTGTACTCCTGCAATTAATCCCAGTGCTGTATCACTGACCTGTGTTACATGGCTTATGTACGTATGCACAGTTTTCCCTTTGATTCACCCCTCAACCAGGATACAAGTACAGTATGCCTGATTAGTTTATAAGGTTGAGATGCTATAATACTATATTCCAGTATACAGTGCACACCTACGTACGTATGTACATACGTATGTAGATATGATGTGTACTTACGTTCATGCATGTATAGGATTATAATGTATTATTATCAGGAATCACCATTGTCTTACTACATCTAAATTTATGTGTAGATACAGAATTATACCATAGGAACATCATATGTCACTACTGTTGAATAGTTACATAATCTACGTATGTACATACATACATACCATCTGCATGTACTGCAGAGAAATGTTCGGAGTTATACCCTCAAAAGATCAAGATCTCAGAGACATTGAAGATAGAAAAAGGAAATTTCTGTTTCATTTGAACTCTTCAGGAAAATACCATGGTATCAAGGAGAGTCTGAAGGTTTGTACGTATGTGCATACTGTACCATATTCAGGTGTTCAGGGGTGCTTGGCTATATATGTACGTACATCTCCTTTATGTACATATGCATATATATACATACGTATGTACATATGTACATACGTAAGTTGCATACACCATTGAGTACATTCATTAATGTACATATACATACGTACGTATGTCTGTACGTACATATGCATGTATTGTCTCTCGTTCTGTAGAGAACTGTTGTCAAAGTTGTGCGAGAAAATTTTCCAGGGAAATCAAAATCATGTCAAACCTCTGAAGAACTGAAGGTGCGTGAAGTATACACATACATAAGTATAATATATGGGCATTGTTTACATTGACATACATACGTATGTGCTGTACATATGTATGTACGTACGTACAGTATATCAATACTTCGTACATACGTACATACTTTATGTACATGTAACATACCATGTGTACATATACGTACATATGTTCTAATTTTTCGCCTGAGCAAGATTCAAGGAAAAAAAATGTCATTTAGAGCAAACTGGGTAGCAAGTCCCAAACTGATGAATAAATAGACCGACAGGATGAAATGCCTGCTTTAGTTCAAGAGTTATTAGTCCCATTAAAGGATGCCACACATAAAGAGTGTTGTTCATCCAACACTACATATTATCTAACTTTTGAAGATCAAAATGATACAAGTCCAAGAATTATTACAATGAAAACCCCTAAATTGCCCATTTGGCTTGATGACCAGCTGTAACTAAAGCTACCAAATGTAATTCATAACAATTCAGGGCACTACACAAGGAACTGTGTATTGGGGAGGAGATGATAAGGGATGTCTGAGTAGCAATAAGAAGTCATGAATGAATATTGAGAAAATGTTGCATATCACAACAACCAGCATGTTTCTGGATCTTTCTGCAGTCAGTGATCAATAATAAGAATAAGAATGTGAACATATACTTATGTACTGTAAACATTCACATACGTATGTAGCTTTGGGCTCAGTAAATGAGTCCGTCAATGTCATCCACATATTCTTTACTAAAATGTACTGCATGTAGATATCGTTGTCTTCTTTTAACATACAGCTCTTCATAGGAGAACTGTACACTTACCTTCTGGACCAAATGCATGGTGGCTTGAACCAAGTGTTGTCTCTAGAAAATCCTTTCCCAAAACCACCCTCATTTGCTACTACTGAGTTGCTCAAGCTTGCAGCCTTTGAAGCAGAAGTGTATTGTGACTATGCACTTGCAGATCAGTACCACAGACAGGTCCAATGTGTTTATGAATGTGTACATACTACATACGTACATACATATTAATATGCATAGTTTGTACATACTGTATGTGTATACTATGTATGTACATACTTTAAAATTTTGCACAAACATAATTGTACATTTGGTACATAGAGTCAAACTTGCTTAGTAAGTATGTACCTTGAAGGGCACACCAAATCTGTACTACTTATCAGAGGTACTCACTGCCAGTGCTGTTTGGCATACGTAATAGTATACGTATGTGAGCTGGGACAGAGTGAAGTGTACATGCGTACCTCACTAACCAGGAGTATGTACGTATGTACGTATACGTACCAACCCAGATAGTACTAAGCAAGTTTCACTGTATGTATGTATGTACGTATGTGCATGCATTATGCACATCTTGTATAGAATTCTATATCCATACATTTGTGTATGTAGAGATTAGTGGAGGAGGATCATATGGCCACACACTGGTATGACTATGGAAGGTACAGTTTACACTACAAAAATTATGAAAAGGTGAGAGTCCTGTCGGTTCACTTCTTGGTGTGAAACTGTGTGTATGTACGTATGTACCCCGATGCGTGGGCGTTTTCAATCAACTTCAAAAGCACCGACAGGAGTACATTCGCGATGTACTGGGGTACATTTGTGATGTACCCCAGTTTTTGTAAGTGGCATTATTTAATCTAACAAGCTTCGGCTAGTTACTGAGCGAACAACGAAACTCGCCGAACCCACGAGCCTCGGAATATTTATTGAGCGAACGAGGAAGCTCGCCGAACCCAAAAGCCTCGGAATATTTTCCGAACGAACAAGGGAAACTTGCCAAACCCATGAACCTTGGAATA
>OZ026553.1:2967478-2972478 GCA_964020155.1 Chondrilla cf. caribensis
TTAGCAGACAACTGTTCAAAGTACTGTGGTGAGAGTGATCCAAAATATTAGTATAGAGAGTGTGTAATCTATGTACATACATACGTACACCAAAAATGTTACATTATGCCAGTTTTACATACGTATGTATGTACACCAGAAATATTACATTATAATAATCACACACACACACACACACACACACACACACACACACACACACACACACACACACACACACACACACACACACACACACACACACACACACACACTGCACACACACACACACACACACACACACACACACACACATATATATATATATTATTATTATTATTACTGAATTATTGTGATTGAGACTGCTGGATCGGTTCTCGTATATTCTCTCTCTTCGATTTCGTTTTCACCTGATCTGAACGGGACTTGCCGATACCGCGCACACTGCCAATGCCTGCATCAAGTCAACAAAACGGTACGTGCGCATCATGTGGTAAATCTATGCCTATCAGGCTTGATGGTAACATAAGAACTCATGGCCCTGTTAGTTCCAGATGTCCTGGTTCCGGTATCCCTCCCTGCCACGCGTCGGCTAAACCACCCGCCCTTCGCGATCGTCCTTCATTACCATCTAGTGCCGCAGAAAGATCTCCTATAAAATCCGCGTCCATTAACCCTGGTAGGTCAAGAGTAAGGACTCTCAAGAGAGTACCCCGAGCGTCCAGAGACCTGGTAGCCAGAAAACTTGCAGAAATCTTGGACAACGTGACGTCTTTGAACGACATCGCGTCCTGGGAACGCCTGTTCCTGTTCAGCAGACGCTGTTTACATGTTCCGCACAGGGGAGGACACAGAAGAAGCTTAGCCACCCTCGTGAACAGAGCTGTCCAAAACGAGGTAGATATTGAGCCTCAGGAGGCTCCCAAACATCATATCTCAGATCCCCTGAAGAATCTAGCTGCTCGTGTAGCCACGAAGCTTGAGGAAGGGGATTTCAGAGGTGCAGTTAAGATTGCCAGTTCTAACGAATCTTTTGCCCCTGTTGATGAAACCACCTTGAACTTGCTGAAGGAAAAGCACCCACCACAACATCCTGGTTCGGTGATTCCCACAAGTTCACAGCTACAAAAGGCCTCAGATCCTTTGATTATAGGCAAACCACAGGTTCTTTCAGCCATTCAATCGTTCCCCACTGGTTCTGCCAGTGGACCAGATGGGCTACGTCCCCAACACATTAAAGACCTTATTTTAAACCCTACTGGAGGTGGATCAGAACATCTAATTCACTCCCTCACAAATTTTGTCAACCTAGTCGTCAATGGGGAAGTGCCTGCTCCAGCCAGACCCTTCTTTTTTGGGGCATCTCTGGTTGCTCTAAATAAGAATGACGGTGGTGTGAGACCTATTGCAGTGGGTTGTACGCTGAGACGATTAGCAAGCAAGTGCGCAGCTCTTTCTATCCGTGAGGAAATGGGGGCCTTGTTGCCCCCCCTTCAACTGGGATATGGTACCCCAATGGGCGCGGAAGCAGCCGTGCATGCAACACGGACCTTTCTCCACAACATTCAGCCAGGGCACCTATCACTTAAAGTGGATTTCTGTAATGCCTTCAATAGTATCCGACGGGATAAAATGCTTTCAGCAGTGTTACAGTACGCCCCAAGTATCTTCCCATTAATACACTCACCGTATAGCCAACCTACTTCCTTGTTTTTCGGAAACGACATCATAGACTCGGCTGAAGGGGTACAACAAGGTGACCCCCTTGGTCCCTTACTTTTCAGCCTGACAATACACGAATTGGTTTGCAGCTTGAAGTCTACCTTCAGACTATTCTACCTTGATGACGGGACCTTGGGAGGACAACGGGAAGACATTGTACAAGATCTACACACCCTTGAGGGAGCATCAGATCATCTTGGTCTCGTCCTCAATCATAGTAAATCTGAAGTCATCTGCTCAGATCCACATTCAAGAAACTATCTCCTAGCAGTGTCTCCTGACTTCCAGATTGTGCCACCTGCCAATGCTTCCCTCTTAGGATCTCCCATTGGAGATATACAAGCCATAGATTCTGTGCTCTCTACGAAGATGGAGGCCCTAAAATGCATGGGTCAAAGGCTGTCTCTCCTTCATTCACATGATGCTTTGTGCCTGTTACGGAATGCTTTCACCCTCCCCAAATTGCTTTATGTACTGCGTACTTCTCCTTGTTTCCAGTCTTCATTACTCCTCGCCCTAGACAACCTCCAAAGAGCTCTCCTCGAATCCATATGTAATGTTCATCTATCCGATCAAGCTTGGACTCAGGCTTCATTACCAATCAAGAGGGGGGGATTAGGGATTCGTAGCTTCACCATGCTTGCACCTTCAGCATTTCTTGCCTCTGCTGCTGGAAGCTACCAAATCACCACAAGAATTCTACCTCCTTCAATGACCAACACAGAATGCCCATTTAAAATGTCTGCTCTTGCCACCTGGCAAGAAGGACACAGTGCAACTCCACCAACTGGCTCTGATGCCACAGCACAAAAGAAATGGGACACCCCTCGGATTACTGCCACCATTGAATCACTCCTCTCCACTGCTGACCATCGTTCCAAATGCCGTCTGCTAGCCTCCCAGAGAGTAGAGTCTGGTGCCTGGTTGAATGCACCTCCAATTTCTGCTATGGGACTTCGCATGCAGGACGAGACCATCAGGATCGCCATTGGCCTTTGTCTCGGAGTGCCAGTCTGTTTTCCACACACTTGCATTCGATGCAAGGCCCATGTTGACGACTCTGGCATTCATGGGTTGAGCTGTCATGGAAGTACCGGACGACATCCTCGACATACTGCCCTAAATGACATCGTCAAGAGAGCTTTAGCAGCAATCAACATCCCAACCCTATTAGAACCACCTGGCCTCTTTCGATCAGACGGCAGACGTGTTGATGGTGTCACAATTCTTCCGTGGAAAAATGGTAGAGCTCTGGTCTGGGATGCCACTTGTCGGGATACCTTTGCACCTGCCTATGCTTCTATAGCATGTAAAGAAGCAGGCTTAGTGGCTAAACGGGCTGAGGATCTAAAGCATCAGAAGTACGCTGAGATTGCAGACACCTACCATTTCATCCCTGTTGCAGTTGAGACCACAGGGGTGTTTGGTCCGGAGACCATGTCTTTCCTCAAGGAATTAGGCCGTCTCACTCGCATCAAAACACGTGATCCAACAAGTTTTCAGAAAATTTGCCAACATATCAGTGTGTCAATCCAAAATTTAATTCTTTGTGCGTTTTAGGTAGTAGTGTGTAGTGTTTGATTTCACATTTCATCATTATTGTATGTATATTATATATATAAATTTAGTTAGAACTTAATTAGTTAGATCTATATGTGTTCCTTAATTGTTTTGCTTTGTTTTTTTTTCTCTCTCTCTCTATATATATATTAAATAAAATTAAAAAAAAAAAAAAAATTATTATTATTATTATATATATATATATATATATATATAATATTATATACGTATTGCATGTAAAAAAGTTATCAAACACTAAAAGGTATTAAGTTTACTGCTTAAAATTAATGTCAGTGATATCAAGTATGGATTATCTATGTAGACATCAAGACTGGCAGAAGCTGAACAAGTGTACAAGTTCACACTCAAAGCTGATCTTCAGGACAGCAGTTTACTTCACGAAGTCCAGGATCACATGTGCACCCACTCTGCACATGATTAGGCTTTAATTAGACACAGTGTGTTGAATGCGTTCCACATAATGTTGCATACACTACATTTAATATAATAATTATTGCCAAATTATATGAGACAGACGGTTATCAAAGTACGTATATTATAATATGTACAACAGAATAACTTACAACATGAACACATCATAAATAGATTAATAATATGATAATTTTAATGATAAATGATGCAAATATATATATATATAAATATTATACTGATAAAATAATAATGCAATATACTGTATGTTATAAAAATGCATCACACACATGTATATACACATGAAATGTTCTGTTGCAAGAAACTACGTATAATAATAAAACAAATAAAACTAATCAGCTGCAGAACAACAAAGAAGCAAATAATAGAAGTACGTAGATAATAGTATATACTGTATGTATATATAGCATTGATCATGACTTATAATGTCATACTTAATTGTATCCAATAGATACAAGTATATGACCACATGTACATTCGCTTGCAACCTGCATGGTTTCATATACACAAAGTGTCATTGGGTAGGCATAGGTATTATAGGTTACTCACCGTTCGATACCGTTTCTGCTTGGCTCTGCCCGAATAGAATTAAGCAGTATGCCGTTAGTAGTACCAGGTAGCATCGTAAGCCCGCTGGCTGTAGCGACATAACTATCCTGACTATTGTAGAATCTTCTCAAATCAGATTGCTGGATTGAGTAGGAGTTTGCGCAGCAGGACTGATAAAGATCTTTATAAGACCACAATTTGTTGGGGCTAATAATTAATTTGTTTCTATAAACACAACGCCTTGAGGTGTTGTGTTTATTATTAGTGCTTTTCAATAGTCTACATGCTGGTGTTGTTTCGATTAATCACTTCTATACCTATAAGAATGTCTTAGCAATGCTCGGAACCTTGTAGTTAAACATAACTGTAAATAAATAAAAGTACAGGAGTCCCCTTCATACTCTAACTGTGTAACTAGGAATGTGAATGCTATCCCCAACTAAAGCTATGATCAAATATTTGTCATAAATGTTATATTTATACGTATACTGTACAAGACCATTACAAACGTATATTAGAGTATAATAAGACCATATTATTATTATGAAATTATTCTCAATAAGTGGAAATAATGTATTCATAGGCAGATTGGTAAAGACTAGAAACATTATAAGAACTATGTGTGCTGGTACATATGATGATGGTAGAGTGTACATTAATGTAATACTAACTTTTACTGTAGCTAATACGAAAACTATATGCATGACTAAATAGTTTAATTGCATTTAAAATGAATGCTG
>OZ026553.1:2974978-3049978 GCA_964020155.1 Chondrilla cf. caribensis
CAATCAAATACAAAATTACATATATTTGCCGCACATGCTACAGCACAATATGAATGCAAGCATAATAATAATAATTATTATTGACATCATACATTCATGCAGTCAAATTTAATATATGCACTGCATCACTGATAATATAAGAGTTTTGTATGTATGTATACCATGGTTTCTGTAGGGATATCAACTCTATACAGTATTATTGTTGTAAATAAACTGTATACCACATTAAGCGTGATGAAAAACATCCTTGTGGAACAGCTCATTCCTATTGTAGAACTATTCCATGGATGCATGATAATCTACTCAGATGTTAGCATTTTCCAAGAAATCAACTCGATCATGATCCAAAGCAACTTACTTATAATTAATTTTATGAATCAATATACAGCTATACCACCGAGATATTTTACATTGGTGTCCATTGATACAACTGAGCATAATAATGTATGCACCATAGGAAGGGTATCCACCACTTTGTGGCATGC
Source organism: Chondrilla cf. caribensis (assembly GCA_964020155.1). Lineage (NCBI taxonomy): Eukaryota > Metazoa > Porifera > Demospongiae > Chondrillida > Chondrillidae > Chondrilla > Chondrilla cf. caribensis. The sequence continues at coordinate 2,975,464 of OZ026553.1, forward strand.
ACCTGGCATAGAGTACATAGTGCAAACCAGTTGACAGGTAATGTGCTAAGTATCTAGTAGTCATCTGGAACCACAGCAATGGACACATTGAGGCTATTTGGTAAATAGGAAAGGATTTTGAGGTTTATGACCTTATTTTTATAATTATCAGATGAGTGACAAGTTATCAGCACTCTAAGGTATCTAAGGTGTAAGTAGGCTTTGATTTGACAGATAGTCACACTAAGTATATGAAATGTGTTCATACATTAATGTTCATATTAATGTGCATATACATAAAAAAAAAGTTTAAAAATATACCATAATATGCATACGTATACCATTATTATAATATTATATTGTAGGGGTACGCACGTCATTCATAGTATTATCATTTATGCATTGGACTAGTATGATATACGTATAATATGGCTTTATACATAGTTATATTAATAACATGCCAATAATCTATTGTGGGTACATGCTATATCACATGCAAAAGACACCCATTTACGTATCTGAAATTTGGACAGGTACTGTGTGTGTACACACCTGACTATCTGCAGTGTGTGCACCATTTTATACACTATTTACTAGCTGTCTTAAACTTTCATGCACTTGATTGAATCAGACATCATTGTGATTAAATGATTAATAACTCTTGGCATCATTGTGATTAAATGATTAATAACTCTTGGCAATCAACAACATAATTTAGTGGGTTTAATTTCCTATTATAACCAGCTACAAAAACTGTAGATCGAAGCTACACTATATGGTTTGGACTAAATACTTAGATAAAGATTAAATGAGATTACTATGCTATGTTAGCTGCTTGCAGTTAATCTGCTTTACTGAATCCTTAGTTCCAAGAGTAGCCTGACATTGGTCATTTCCCCACCTAGCTATATATAGAGAAAACTATATTTCACAGACTGAGTGTGATTCATTAAGTTAAACAGACTCTGCATGTGTAGTGAGAATATTCTCACCAATTGTGACACTGTCCGTTTTCAAGATCCGATATAGACACAGCACCTGGTTCTCCACAACAGAAACTTCCATCAGTATACAATGAAGGTCCTTGGCAATCCCAACCATGGTAGCATTCAACTAAAAATAGTATAAGTTAATATCTGATTCACCATTGCTGTTCAACAGATATATGTAACCATCACAGAGAAGAATCACACATCTGAATGAAGCTATACAATACTGACTACTTACATGGAAAAGCCTGAGCCTGATAAGCAATAGCTCCAAGAACCAACAGAACCAAGAGGACTCCTTTTCCAAACATTTCAGATCACCTCAAGTTATTGAATCAAACGAGACTGTCACAGTTGTTTCCACCAAAGAACTCACAGAATTAATGAACAAGTGGAGCTTTGTAGCTCTCCTTTATATCTACTGGTAGCATGTGATATTCATGCTCGTTATACGCCCACACACATTAATTAATCCAGTAACACATTAACTTTCCTCAGTTTACCTTAATACAGGGTATATTTACAGCTAAAACTGCATGTGTACTACTGCATCTAACAAACTGGGTTGAGTAAACAAACTGGAACTGTGTACAGCAACTGTGCACAACAGAGATTGTGTACACCTACAGTGTGCAACATCACCAACACTTAATTGCAGGGTTTCATGCAAAGTTAGCAAATAGCAAAACAAACTGTCATTCACTCTTTGAATGCTGCTTACATAAGTGTATTTGTGCTAAACATAATTTGTTCAACGACAAAGTACAATGCATATCAAATCTGAGTGTTAAATTATACATAATGTGATACGTAGTGTGATATTAATGTGCGTGGGCGTATGACAAGCATTAACCTCTTTACTGTATAGGCTCCATTGTTATGACTGAAAACTATAGCACACACACACACACATACACATACACACACACACACACACACACACACACACACACACACACACACACACACACACACACACACACACACACACGACTTTCAACCTATCACAAGCAACACTCCAGAGTGATCCTATCAGATGGATCAGACACGATGAAACACAACACACATTGCGTATACGTGTTACTATGGTAACTGTACTTTCAACCTATCACGTGCTACACTCCAGAGTGATCCTATCATTCATGCATTCACCAATCATATACAAAGGAAGGTACACAGTGTACCTACACTTCTAATACAATGCCATTATATTGTCCATTGGGAACTAGTAGTAATAATAATTACAATGTCACCCTGTCTCGGGACACGTTGTAGGAAAGAAGCTCACTTGAGCATGAAGTTCTCCGATGATTCTGACTATTAATATTTCATTAGCACAATGACCTGCGACCATGAAGAAATTGCTTTTTTTCATTGCTCATCTATAAGGGTATATTTGATTACCATAGTGACGTGAACTTATACCATGTTGCATGTATCTGGCCTCACCTTGTATATATGTAGCCTCATGCTGTACATATGTTGTCTCATGTTGTACATATGTGGGCTCATGTTTGTGTTTGTGTGTGTGTGTGTGTGTGTGTTTTAGGGGGGTGCATGCGTGCTTGCATGTGTGTGTGTGTGTGTGTGTGTGTTTGTGTGTGTGTGTTTGTCATATCAGGCATCCAACATTTGCTGCAACCTCTAGAAGCAACCATCCGGCAAAATTTGATCCCAGCCGTCAAAGGACGTGTATGCTCCGACCTGGAAAGAGACATGCTTGCTCTACCAGAACGGTTAGGTGGTTTAGGAATGATAAACCCTGCCGCAAATTCAGAATCTGAGTTTAACATTCGATCCAGATCACAGCTCCCCTAGCTACACTCATTGTATTACAAGAAACACGAACAACCATCACTGCTGAAGAAACAAGTGCCATCAAGTCAACAATTGTGGGAAAGAAACGGGAAAAGCTACTTGCCGAGGCAGAATTGATCAAAGATATGCTTCCCCCATCACGCCAATGCCTCATCGACTGTGCCACTGAGAAAGGGGCCTCCTCATGGCTCTCAGTTCTGCCAACTACCAACCATGGGTTCAACCTTCATAAGGAAGAATTTAGAGATGCCCTCTGCTTGAGATATGGATGACAACTTCCCAACCTACCCCAATCATGTATCTGTGGAGCATCATTCACAGTTGACCATGCAATAATATGCCACAAGGGAGGGTTTCCAAACATCAGACACAATGAAATCCGTGACATATCTGCCGGCCTACTTAATGAAGTATGCTTGTATAATGCCTGATATGATGTCGTACTCTGCACACATAGTTGTATGTTCTACACTGGTCTACTTGCGACCATAATAATATATTATATAGAGTTCTCTCCAAAAACTGTTGATATTTGATCTCAATCACATGGATGTTATATCTTCCACAGATGAATCATGAAGACTGAGTAGTCCTACCGATCCTTAAGATTCGACAGTCCTCTAATAGAGACTTCATTTTATGTACAACACAAGAACATACAATAATTGAATGACATGAAGCTACCTACAGTATGTACAACACAAGGCTACATATGTACTGTACAACATGAGCCCGCATGTATACAACATGAGGCAACATATGTACAACATGAGGTCAGATACGTACAACATGGTATAAGTTCTCATCACTATGTACGTATATGGATGGTAATCAAATATACCCCATAAATGAGCTGTGGGAAAAAGCAATTTTTGAGGGTCACAGGTCATTGTGCTAATGAAATATTAATAGTCAGAATCATCGGAGAACTTCATGCTCAAGTGAGCTTCTTTCCTACAACGTGTCCTGAGACAGGGTGACATTGTAATTATTATTACTACTAGTTCCCAATGGACAATATAATGGCATTGTGTTAGAAGTGTAGGTACACTGTGTGCCTTCCTTTGTATATGATTGGTGAATGTATGAATGATAGGATCACTCTGGAGTGTTGCACGTGATAGGTTGAAAGTACAGTTACCATAGTAACACATGGATATGTACATGTGATGTGTGTTGTGTTTCATTGTGTCTGATGCATCTGATAAGATCACTCTGGAGTGTTGCTTGTGATAGTTTGAAAGTCGTGTGTGTGTGTGTGTGTGTGTGTGTGTGTGTGTGTGTGTGTGTGTGTGTGTGTGTGTGTGTGTGTGTGTGTGTGTGTGTGTGTGTGTGTGTGTGTGTGTGTGTGTGTGTGTGTGCATGTGTGTGTGTGTGTGTGCATAGGTTTGTGTGTGCATATTAATTAATGTGTGTGCTATAGTTTTCAGTCATAACAATGGAGCATATACAGTAAAGAGGTTAATGCTTGTCATACGCCCACACACATTAATATCACACTACGTATCACATTATGTATAGTTTAACACATAGATTTGATATGCATTGTACTTAGTCGTTGAACAAATTATGTTTAACACAAATACACTTATGTAAACAGTATTTTTTTTTAGATTGGTGATTGATTATTAATATTATATATATATATAAGCGCATAATAATAGTACATGCAATAAGATTAGGGTTCAGATAGAAATTAATAGGATACAACTAAAGTGTCTAATTGATTACTCCTGTAATCAATTCAGGAGATTCTTGACTGATTTTGAAGTCCGGTCTCCCGAAAGATGATCTAGCTCCTCTTATGCACATGATTGCAGAATCTAATAAGGAGAAGGTGAATCGACATCTGATGACATTAAGAATCTTGGAGTTGGGGTGTCGGTCTTCTCCCCCAATAGGGCTGCTATTTGTTTTACGGTCACAGTTGCTGAAAGGCCCATTCCTCCATTGGTGGACATCACAAATGGTGTGAATGTGCTGTGCTCCACATCAATAACCCTTCTTTCATACTTCCTCCTTTTCTCCAATTCGTGCTTACGATAGCATGAGGTAGCAGAGATTGAACGGTTTGAAGATGCGTGAGCATTAAACACTTTCACATCAAAGTAGGCAGTTGTCTTGCTCTTGTCCCAGAGCTCGATTGCACTGACATCCAGACGAGCACAGTCTTCTTTGATGGTGGAACACAGATGGAATTCCTCTCCTGAAAGGGGCTGTAGGACCGGTTCCACTGCAACACATGGACAGATATCGGATAGCAGGTTGGCCAAAAGATCTCTAATTCTGTTATGTCTTATGGTCGGAAAAGCACCCTTCGAGCAAGTAAAAGCATGATTGATGCTGAAAGGAGTACCACAGGCACAATGTGAAGGAGTGCGAGTGATAGGCCATCCATAGCGTAGACATAGAGCATCCCGAAATGCCTGCTTGTGTAGATTGAAACCATATTCCTTCACAGGAATAGTGGTTAGCCATGTCGAAGCACCATCTTCGCAGCACTGTTGAACAGCAAATTGAAGATTTTGAGGTAGAGTGGACTTTACTTCTTTTGCGTACTTGGCAATATTCTGGTTGTTTGACTGATGAACCTCTGCTTTCAGTTTCCTTTGGGCAAGGTGTACAAGATCTGCTGGCTCTTGGGTAATTTTCTGCATGCTAGCAATCAAGGGAGAGGATATCTTCTTTGAGGCTTCATTTTGGGCGGTACACACTATGGTAGGATTTGCGATACCAATTCCCCCCAGCTTGGCTGGCAACGAAAGCAAGTCCCTCTCTCCATCGATAAATGCAGATCTGCCTGTCAGGGCAGGGAGAAAATTGTGCCGTAGTGCTTCTTCAAGTGGCTTCCACATGTCCTCACTGGCACTTGTTACTCGCATCACATAAGTCCATGTAAACAGTATTCGAAGACTGAATGACAGTTTGTTTTGTTATATGCTAATTTTGCACGAAACCTTGCAATTAAGTGTTGGGGATGTTGCACACTGTAGGTGTACACAATCTCTGTTGTGCACAGTTTGTTGCTGTACACAGTTTGCTTGCTGCACACTCACGGTTAGTTTGTAGTATCCAGTTTGTTTACTCAACCCAGTTTGTTAGATGCAGTAGTACTCATGCAGTTTTAGCTGTAAATATACCCTATATTAAGGTAAACTGAGGAAAGTTAATGTGTTACTGGATTAATTAATGTGTGTGGGCATATGACGAGCATGAATATCACATGCTACCAGTAGATATAAAGGAGAGCTACAGAGCTCCACTTGTTTATTCATTCTGTGAGTTCTTTGGAGGGAACAACTGTGACAGTCTCGTTTGATTCGATAACTTGAGGTGATCTGAAATGTTCGGAAAAGGAGTCTTCTTGGTTCTGTTGGTTCTTGGAGCCATTGCTTATCAGGCTCAGGCTTTTCCATGTAAGTAGTCAGTATTGTATAGCTTCATTCAGATGTGTGATTCTTCTCTGTGATGGTTACATATAACTGTTGAACAGCAATGGTGAATCAGATATGAACTTATACTACTTTTAGTTCACTGTTACTATGAGTGGGATTGCCAAGGACCTGCATTGAATACTGATGGGAGTTTCTGTTGTGGAGAACCAGGTGCTGTGTCTATAAAGGATCTTGATAACGGACAGTGTCACGATTGGTGAGAATATTCCCTCTACACATGCAGAGTCTGTTTAACTTAATGAATCACACTCAGTCTGTGAAATATAGTTTTCTCTATATATAGCTAGGTGGGGAAATGACCAATGTCAGGCTACTCTTGGAACTAAGGATTCAGTAAAGCAGATTAACTGCAAGCAGCTAACATAGCATAGTAATCTCATTTAATCTTTATTTAAGTATTTAGTCCAAACCATATAGTGTAGCTTCTACAGTTTTTGTAGCTGGTTATAATAGGAAATTAAACCCACTAAATTATGGTGTTGATCGCCAAGAGTTATTAATCATTTAATCACAGTGATGTCTGATTCAATCGAGTGCATGAAAGTTTAAGACAGCTCGTAAATAGTGTATAAAATGGTCACACACTGCGAATAAGCGAAGTAGTCAGATTGACCATGACAAAATATACAAATGAGAATGACGGATAATATAATTATACACCAGTAGGAAGGCATATAAAAGGAGACCGAAGAGGTAAATTCAAAAAAATAATGAGAATTTGGATCCCAGTGTGGTACAGTGTGGTGGAACTCTAGAACACCCTGAGTTTGGCCGTAACATAATAACATGCTGAAGTATACAACAGTTAGTGAATAGTGTATAATGGTGCACTCACTGTGGATAAGTAGTCAGGTTGACCATGGCGAATACACTACATAAGAATGATAAAGGCATTGTATTGGAAGTGTATGTACACTGTGTGCCTTCCTTTTGTAATTGGTAAATGCATCTGATAGGACCACTCTGGAGTGTTGCATGTGAGAGGTTGAAAGTATGATTCCAATAGTAACACATGTAGGCACAATGTAAATGTGCGTGTGCGTGCATGTACGTGTTTGTGTGTGTGTGTGTGTGTATGTGTGTGTGTGTTTGTGTGTTTGTGTGTTTGTGTGTGTGTGTGCGTCAAACAAGCCAAAGATGTCTTTCTTATGGCCAGTTGTCATTGTCCTTCAGCTGTCACTTGGAGAGGAGTTGGGATTGCATGCTTTAGGGTAACCTTGCTACTGTTTGTATGCATACATGTTTATACGTACAAGCATAAATGCATAATTAGAATATTTATGTACATAGAGACTTTTATGTGTGTACAGTATGTGTGTATCTTTGAGTTAACTCAGTAATAAATTTGGTATTGAATATCACGATTTAAATCAATTTATAACATTTTTAAGGAGAGGGAAAATATCCACAATTTCCAACTGCACTCACCACTTCCACAACCATCTTTTATCCCCTCCGAAAAAAACTTTTCCCCACACTCTGAAGTTACATGTTGGAATCACGTAACTTAATGTAGTGTACCTCTCCAGTGGTTATATCTCGTTTTGCCAATAACTGCAGTTGAATGAACTCAAGTATTCATTTGATGCTCTGTGTGAAGCAAACATATTGAACAATCACGACCCTGTTGTTTGGGCTTATCTCACTCTCGTTTGTTCCAAGGTTAGCTGACAACTGCTCAAAGTACAGACTTGTGATGATGTTCCATATCCAATTAATTCTCACAGTACATAGCTATAGGGTGAATACTCCAGACTCAGGTACAAGCAATGCAGACAAACACACTAACATGGTAGGTGAACACAAACCCACACGGGTTGTAAGAACCTGTACCGAATCGCAAGTAGTGAAACAGTCTGACTTAATATAACCCTAATGTTAACTACGAGCTAATAAAGGTGATAACTACCCAGTTCCACACAGGGTAACACAGGTGGTAAACCCAGTTAAAATCAGGTAAACACGTCTGGCAACATGCTTTACACAGGCCAACACAGGTGGTAACAACACACACACACACGCACACACACACGCACACACACACACACACACGCACGCACGTACACACACACACACATGCACAAGCACAACATATGTACAACATGAAGCTACATATTTACAACGTGAGGCCAGTACGTACAACATGGTATAAGTTCTCGTCACTATGTACGTATATGGATGATAAAGCAATTTTTTTCGTGGTCGCAGGTCATTGTGCTAATGAAATATTAATAGTCAGAATCATCGGAGAACTTTATGCTCAAGTGAGCTTCTTTCCTACAACGTGTCCTGAGACAGGGTGACATTGTAATTATTATTACTACTAGTTCCCAATGGACAATATAATGGCATTGTATTAGAAGTGTAGGTACACTGTGTACCTTCCTTTGTATATGATTGGTGAATGCATGAATGATAGGATCACTCTGGAGTGTTGCTAGTGATAGGTTGAAAGTCGTGTGTGTGTGTGTGTGTGTGTGTGTGTGTGTGTGTGTGTGTGTGTGTGTGTGTGTGTGTGTGTATGTGTGTGTGCATGTGTGTGTGTGTGCATAGGTTTGTGTGTGCATATTAATTAATGTGTGTGCTATAGTTTTCAGTCATAACAATGGAGCATATACAGTAAAGAGGTTAATGCCCGTCATACGCCCACGCACATTAATATCACACTACGTATCACATTATGTATAGTTTAACAAATAGATTTGATATGCATTGTACTTAGTCGTTGAACAAATTATGTTTAACACAAATACACTTATGTAAACAGTATTTGAAGACTGAATGGTAACTTAATGATATATGATGCACATATATGATAATATGAAATATATATAGTATAAATATATATTATACTGATTAAATAATAATAATGCAATATACTGTATGTTATAAAAATGCATGCACACACGTGTACACATAAAATGTTAGTAGATAATACAGTATACTGTATGTATATACGTATAGCATTGATCATAACTTATAATGTCGTACTTAATTGTATCCAATAGATACAAGTATATGACCACATGTACATTCACATACAACCTGCATGGTCTCATATACACAAAGGCTCATTGGGTAGGCATAGGTATTGAGTTACTCACCGTTCGATACTGTTTCTGCTTGGCTCTGCCCGAATAGAATTAAGCAGTATGCCGTTAGTAGTACCAGGTAGCATCGTAAGCCCGCTGGCCGTAGCGACATAACTATCCTGACTATTGTAGAATCTTCTCAAATCAGATTGGATTGAGTAGGAGTTTGCGCAGCAGGACTGATAAAGATCTTTATAAGACCACAATTTGTTGGGGCTAATAATTAATTTGTTTCTATAAACACAGCGCCTTGATGTGTTGCGTTGATTATTTGTGCTTTTCAATAGTCTACATGCTAGTGTTGTTTTGATCAATCATTTCTATACCTGTAAAATGTTATAGCAATGCTTATTATTATGAAATTATTCCCAATAAGTGGAAATAATGTATTCATAGGCAGATTGGTAAAGACTAGAAACATTATAAGAACTATGTATGCTGGTACATATGATGATGGTAGAGTGTACATTAATGTAATACTAACTTTTTTACTGTAGCTAATACGAAAATTATACATGACTAACTGGATTAATTGCATTTAAAATGAATGCTGTAACTATAACCAAACCAATATTTGATATCATATTATTATTCATAACTTAAAAATCCTTGAAGTTTACAGATACGAAATGTCATGTTACTAATATAACACATACTAAAGTGTTCATAGCTATTCAGGTTTAATCGTAAAGATTCCAAGCCTGATTTGCCACAGTCCAGACGGGAGTGCATGTACATCCTTTTCCATACTTAGGGTAAGCGGGTGGGGCTGCTACCACTTGGTCAGGTTCATCACTTGCTCCAGATCCATAATAATATCCATCCAGGTGTTCCAAGACCAGTCCAGTGTCAACATGCTTGATTTGCACCCGATCCTCATCTCCAACAGCAACATCAACAAGAGTGAAGTGAAAGTGAGAAGTGTGTGTGTGTGTGTGTGTGTGTGTGTGTGTTTGTATGTGTGTGTGTGTGTGTGTGTGTGTGTGTGTGTGTGTGTGTGTGTGTGTGTGTGTGTGTGTGTGTAGGATCAGAGTAGGATCAGAAGTGGCCAGGGGTGATTAAACTGATAGTGCATGATATGGTAATAATTTCGATATTTTATACTGTAGACTTTCCAAGGAGGAAAATATCCTCACATATCATTAACGCCTTTATTTGTCATGAGGACATGTATGACATTGTGTGTATGCACTGTAGATAGGTAGATGTTTGCTCACAACAGGTACATGTGTGTACCAGACAGAGACAGTCCGTTACCTTATAGGAATAATACAAGTATTTGTGGAGACAGTTAGCAGATGAAGTGCTAAACAGGAAGTAGTCGACCACAGCAATCTCAGTTGTGGCTTGATGGGCTTCAGAGGACTGTATAAGTATAGAATGCAGAATGTCTGCAGCAACTCAGCAATCAAAAGAGGATCTCATAACAGAGTAAAGAACCAGTTCAAGATTCTCCACTGAAGGGAAAGATGGTGAAGATACAAGATCTAGCAACTCTCCTTCTTCCTTTGGCTGTATTGCTTCAAACAGGTTAGCCTATATGTGGATGCTGTGTAGAATGTACCTATGCAATAATTATCCTAATAATATTGAAGGCACTGATTGTACAGTGACACTGTATGCTGTAATAATATTCTATGTCTTGATAGGATCAAAATTGAATCAACAATTATACTCATATGTAAGTATTACACATTTATCCCACCTAATAGGTACCTGCAGTAATTATAAATCATATAATTACGATGGAATCGCTGATGTGCATGTTGTCGGGAGAGCCTGTCCTCTTAGCAAGCCTCGACATTACCTCACCATTTTGGGCAAAACAGCTGTTGTGGCTGCAGCTCAGCCTGCTGGCCAGCACTGGGCACTTGTCTCTAACGAGGCCCTCAATGCTTCCAACAAGTTCATCATTGCTTCCTACCCTTCTCTGGACAAAGTTCTCTACATTGGATCTGTCTTCTATTATGGCGGTCAGAAGTACTACTATGTATATGTTTACAAGCTACCCTACAACTACCGTTATATTCACGGATATAAATTCCTTGATCTTGGATCTCACTTTCACTTCACTCTTGTTGATGTTGCTGTTGGAGATGAGGATCGGGTGCAAATCAAGCATGTTGACACTGGACTGGTCTTGGAACACCTGGATGGATATTATTATGGATCTGGAGCAAGTGATGAACCTGACCAAGTGGTAGCAGCCCCACCTGCTTACCCTAAGTATGGAAAAGGATGTACATGCACTCCCGTCTGGACTGTGGCAAATCAGGCTTGGAATCTTTACGATTAAACCTGAATAGCTATGAACACTTTAGTATATGTTATATTAGTAACATGACATTTCGTATCTGTAAACTTCAAGGATTTTTAAGTTATGAATAATAATATGATATCAAATATTGGTTTGGTTATACTGTAGTTACAGCATTCATTTTAAATGCAAATTATTAATCCAGTTAGTCATGTATAGTTTTTGTATTAGCTACAGTAAAAAAGTTAGTATTACATTAATGTACACTCTACCATCATCATACCATGCAGGTTGTATGTGAATGTACATGTGGTCATATACTTGTATCTATTGGATACAATTAAGTACGACATTATAAGTTATGATCAATGCTATACGTATATACATACAGTATACTGTATTATCTACTAACATTTTATGTGTACACGTGTGTGCATGCATTTTTATAACATACAGTATATTGCATTATTATCATTTTATCAGTATAATATATATTTATATTATATATATTTCATATTATCATATATGTGCATCATATATCATTAAAATTATCATATTATTAATCTATTTATGATGTGTTCATGTTGTAATTTATTCTGTTGTACATATTATATACGTACTTTGATAACCGTCTGTCTCATATAATTTGGCAATAATTATTATATTAAATGTAGTGTATGCAACATTATGTGGAACACATTCAACACACTGTGTCTAATTAAAGCCTAATCATGTGCAGAGTGGGTGCACATGTGATCCTGAACTTCGTGAAGTAAACTGCTGTCCTGAAGATCAGCTTTGAGTGTGAACTTGTACGCTTGTTCAGCTTCTGCCAGTCTTGATGTCTGCATAGATAATCCATACCTAATATCACTGACATTAATTTTAAGCAGTGAACTTAATACCATTTAATGCTTGATAACTTTTGTACGTGAAATACGTATAATAATATTATACATACGTATATTATTATTATTGTTATTAAAGTGCATTGTAGGACAATTGTCCAAAATAGCACTAAATAAAAAATTCCAAAAGTTATTTATTACCTATTTACTTAATTTTAATAAATCCTTTTTAGATTTCCACATATTTAGAACAAATCTGGCAATCTTGGGCATTATGTATGTATATATACATGTGATTGTTATAATGTAATATTTTTGGTGCACAGTATGTAAAACTCATAATGTATCATTTTTGGTGTACAGTATGTAAAACTCATAATGTAACATTTTCGGTGTATATACATACATTACATGAATATGGTATACATTACACACTCTCTATACTAATATTTTGGATCACTCTTACCACAGTACTTTAAACAGTTATCAGCTAACCTTGGAACAAACAAGAGTGAGATAAGCCCAAACAACAGGGTCGTGATTGTTCAATATGTTTGCTTCACACAGAGCATCAAATGAATTCTCGAGTTCATTCAACTGCAGTTATTGGCAAAATGAGATACAAGCACTGGAGAGGCACACTACATTATGTTATGTGATTCCAACATGTAACTTCAGAGTGTGGGAGAAAGTTTTTTTTTCGGAGGGGATAAAAGATGGTTGTGGAAGTGGTGAGTGCAGTTGGAAATTGTGGATATTTCCCTCTCCTTAAAAATGTTATAAATTGATTTAAATCATGACATTCAATACCAAATTTATTACTCAAACATACACACATACTGTAAACACATAAAATTCTGTGTATGTACATAAATATTATTATTATGCATTTATGCTTGTATAAACATGTATGCATACAAACAGTAGCAAGGTTACCCTAAAGCATGCAATCCCAACTCCTCTCCAAGTGACAGCCGAAGGACAATGACAACTGGCCATAAGAAAGACATCTTTGGCTTGTTTGAACTGCAAACAAGAAAAGTCGATTTACGTACATACATGCGTATGTGTGGTGAATGCAATGGTATACAACTATGCATGTTGGCACACACACACACACACACACACACACACACACACACACACACACACACACACACACACACACACACACACACATGCACACACACGCACGCACGCACACACATATGCAGTACCTGTCCAGATTTCAGATATATATCACCAAGTCTGAGATGAACACTGTGCACTTGAGGGCAGTCGGTGAAGAATGCTAAAGACCTCTCATAGGCAGACTGGGCATCAGACAGTTGCCCATTCTGATAGTGCAGATGGCCTAGAGTGGACCAAGCAGCTGGGCTCTGCAGAATAATGGATACATATTCCTTTGTATAATGTGTTACATAATGCATTGAAGGTACACTACATAAACAAGTACGTAATTCAAGTTAAACCCTCGTAGGGCTGTTGCCCTCTACACCTGAATTACTTGGGTGTCTTTTTTACATTTAGTAGTACTTTTGCTGAAGATATTACAATCATCAAAGCCATTAAGCTCAAATTTTAGCCCAATTCCTTTGATGGGCATTTTGAAATCAGCCATCTCTTTCTGCTCGATTTGAATTTGTGGTTATGCGTAGAAATGCATAGTACACATATATTTTGAATATATATTACTGTATATAATATAATATTATAATATCAGACCAGCATAACATAGCAGAAGTTGAAATAAATATATCTTGTACAAACATGTACATACATATGTATATGTAAATTTACAGTAATCACTGTATGTACTGTATATGGAATTTGTAATACATATAGTATTGCAGGTACAGGAACAGAAAATTACAATGTTTGTGTCATCTTCAAGCATTGTTTCATAGGTACATAAGTACGTATGTCCTTCATGCTGAAAGGAAGTCCAGATAATCCTAAACAGTACATACGTACATATGTACATATACGTACATGTACAAACATATGTACGTACCTGTACATCCCTCTTAATGGCTTCTCTGATAGAATTTTCAGCTTGGGAGTAGTCCGCTTGCTGGATGAAGTACCTCGCTCTTGCAATGTGGTAAGCAGGAGAAGGATCGTCATCAGAAGAATCAAGCTCATGACCAAGGGACATTTCAGCAAACTACATAAATAAAGAAATACAGACACTGTACATACATAAACACATGTAGTAGATACATAAATCCCTCCTTGGGTTGGTACATGGGAAATGTACCAATCCAAGGAGGGATTTATCTATTATGTATCCTGGCAACTAGAATTGTATCAAAATTAATCAGGTTTTGTCAAAACGTACATCAACTTGACCTGTTCTGAGCTACGTAGTACATGGGAAATGTACATAGGTCAGTTCCTTTGATGTTACCTTCAACCAGGATACATATGTAGATACAAAATTACGTACATACATACATGTAAGTATTGTAGTGGGTGTAGGCCAGAACCTGCAGTATACGTATGTATAAAGACATGTAAGTATGAATATACACACATAAGTACCTACACATGTTCAGGACATACATATGTATATAAGTATAAACATGGACTTGTACGTATGTTGTATGCCAAGGACTAGTTTACTGTCACTGTTCACTCTTACTATTAGCCATACTATACATACACAAGTACGTACGTATATGTACATACGTATGTATGTACTATATTGTACGTACGTATTGTATGCATAACATTATGTATAAAACTTAAACACACCTTTAAAATACCGAGATCAAGTAAAAATTCAGCTGTTGTGAGGAATATGCTAGCAGGGGTAGAATTCTCCTGTGACGGCATTTGGGTGATTCCACCACCATCTTTATGGAAAGAAACCTCTTCAGATCTCACAGATTCCATCCTACTGACAGACAAAGGGATATTCCCTTGATCACTGTGGCTGCCTGGACCCACTTTACTGGCATCCACCAGCGACCTCTTGACAGCAGAAGGGGAGTCTGAGGATGTTTCCTGGTCTTGAAGTGGGTCAGGTTTGCCATTTTTCGGGTCTTGGTCATCCTCACATACAGTAGACACTATTGTTTCTGGTTTACCAGTACCTGTTGCCATGGAAACATGACTTTGTGTCTCCACTCCTGTCTTCACTGAATGCACCAGACTCTGCCCCAAAGTGGACATGTTCTTCAAGGGGTGCTTTGAGGGTGGTTGTGTGTCACTGGAGGGTTGGTTGGGGTTGGATGCAATGACGGTCTTGTGCCCGGGGTATCCTCCATACGAGTAGGCCTCTCTGAAGGACCGGTGCTGACTGGTAGACTTGCCACACAACTCATAGAACAAGCCTACGCAGCAAAGCAATACTACTTACAGTGAACACAACAGCACAAACTATGATGCTAACCAGCAATGGTCCATGCGAGAGCATTGTCCGGCTCACACTGAGTGGCCATCTCAAGAAAAGTCTCCCCTTCGTCATAGCGTTCATCGAGAGCACAGCACATACTGTAGGCCAAAAGGCTTGGCAGGTGGGAAGAGTCCAAACTTAGTGACTGCTTGAAACACTGCTCAGCCTGTACATTGGATATATACGTACATATGTATATATGCACATACGTACATAGGAACAAAGTACGTACATAGTGAGTTACATACGTACATACACACAGTTTCACACCGAGAAGTGAAGCAACAGGACTCTCACCTTTTCATAATTTTTGCAGTGTAAACTGTACCTTCCATAGTCATACCAGTGTGTGGCCATATGATCCTCCTCCACTAATCTCTACATACACAAATGTATGGATATAGAATTCTATACAAGATGTGCATAATGCATGCACATACGTACATACATACATACAGTGAAACTTGCTTAGTACTATCTGGGTTGGTACTTATACGTACATACGTACGTACGTACATACTCCTGGTTAGTGAGGTACGCATGTACACTTCACTCTGTCCCCAGCTCACATACGTACACTATTACGTATGTCAAACAGCACTGGCAGTGAGTACCTCTGATAAGTAGTACAGATTTGGTGTGCCCTTCAAGGTACATACTTACTAAGCAAGTTTGACTCTATGTACCAAATGTACAATTATGTTTGTGCAAAATTTTAAAGTATGTACATACGTAGTATACACATACAGTATGTACAAACTATGCATATTATAATTTAATATGTACGTATGTATGTAGTATGTACACATTCATAAACACATTGCACCTGTCTGTGGTACTGATCTGCAAGTGCATAGTCACAATACACTTCTGCTTCAAAGGCTGCAAGCTTGAGCAACTCAGTAGTAGCAAATGAGGGTGGTTTTGGGGGAGGGTTCTCTAGAGACAACACTTGGTTCAAGCCACCATGCATTTGGTCCAGAAGGTAAGTGTACAGTTCTCCTATGAAGAGCTGTATGTTAAAAGAAGACAACGATATCTACATGCAGTACATTTTAGTAAAGAATATGTGGATGACATTGACGGACTCATTTACTGAGCCCAAAGCTACATACGTATGTGAATGCTTACAGTACATAAGTATATGTTCACATTCTTATTCTTATTATTGATCACTGACTGCAGAAAGATCCAGAAACATGCTGGTTGTTGTGATATGCAACATTTTCTCAATATTCATTCATGACTTCTTATTGCTACTCAGACATCCCTTATCATCTCCTCCCCAATACACAGTTCCAGGGTAGTGCCCTGAATTGTTATGAATTACATTTGGTAGCTTTAGTTACAGCTGGTCATCAAGCCAAATGGGCAATTTAGGGGTTTTCATTGTAATACTTCTTGGACTTGTATCATTTTGATCTTCAAAAATCAGATGATATGTAGTGTTGGATGAACAACACTCTATGTGTGGCACCCTCTAATGGGAGTAATAACTCTTAAACTAAAGCAGGCATTTCATTCCGTCTGTCTATTTATTCATCAGTTTGGGACTTGCTACCCAGTTTGCTCTAAATGACATTTTTTTTTCCTTGAATCTTGCTCAGGCGAAAAATTAGAACATATGTATATGTACACATGGTATGTTACATGTACATAAAGTATGTACGTATGTACGAAGTATTGATATACTGTACGTACATACATATGTACAGCACATACGTATGTACGTCAATGTAAGCAATGCCCATATATTATACTTATGTATGTATGTGTATACTTCACGCACCTTCAGTTCTTCAGAGGTTTGACATGATTTTGATTTCCCTGGAAAATTTTCTCGCACAACTTTGACAACAGTTCTCTACAGAACGAGAGACAATACATGCATACGTATGTACGTACAGACATATGTATATGTACATTAATGAGTGTACTCAATGGTGTATGCAACTTACGTATGTACATATGTACATACGTATGTACGTATGTATATGCATATGTACATAAAGGAGATGTACGTACATATATAGCCGAGCACCCCTGAACACCTGAATATGGTACAGTATGCACATACATACAAACCTTCAAACTCTCCTTGATACCATGGTATTTTCCTGAAGAGTTCAAATGAAACAGAAATTTTCTTTTTCTATCTTCAATGTCTCTGAGATCTTGATCTTTTGAGGGTATAACTCCGAACATTTCTCTGCAGTACATGCAGATGGTATGTACGTACATAGATTATGTAACAATTCAACAGTAGTGACATATACGTACATACATACGTATGATGTTCCTATGGTATAATTTTGTATCTACACATAAATTTAGATGTAGTAAGACAATGGTGATTCCTCATAATGATACATTATAATCCTATACATGCATGAACGTAAGTACACATCATATCTACATATGTACATACGTACATAGGTGTGCACTGTATACTGGAATATAGTATTAGTATAGAATAGTATTATAGCATCTCAACCTTATAAACTAATCAGGCATACTGTACTTGTATCCTGGTTGAGGGGTGAATCAAAGGGAAAACTGTGCATACATAAGCCATGTAACACAGGTCAGTGATACAGCACTGGGATTAATTGCACGAGTACAAGGCAGGAAATTGGTAACACATTTTTATTGCATATATGTAGTATGTATGTTGTATGTAATAGTTACCGTATAGAATTTAGGACGTATTGCTTTTACTAACCTCACCCTCGGGCGCTTTGCGCCCGAGGGTGAGGTTATTAAAAGCAATGCGCCCTAATAATTCTATACGGTAACTAGCTTATCGCAAAATGCGCGGCTATTATAGACGCCTATCGAAAAGCGCGGGTCATTCCAGGCTTATAATCGGCAAGTGTTATTGATAAATTGTAATTGTGTACTTTTACACTTACCATATTAGGAGTGCTAAGACTATTGAGGTGTAATTTGATAGGCTTCCTTGGTGACACTAATGATATTCACAAGTGACAGGAGACAAAACAGCCTCCATAAAAGGCAATTGCATGGGGCGCTTATGCAATACTCCCCAAAATTTTGGGTAGTATTGCAAATACTCCCCAGTCGGCTCCTTTGATGTATGACATCATCGGGCGATAATGGACTATGTGCATACGTATTTGCAGTATAAATTGTCTGTCATTCACTACACCAGGATACAACTATTACATACAGCACATACGTACATACGTTTATGCAGTTTTATGTATATTATGCACACATCAATGTACATACGTACGTACGTACGTATGTACAGTACACCTACACACAGAGAATATTCTCACCTGTATTCAGCCAACAGAGAAGTAACAACCTGTGAAATGTGGTTTTTATAATCGCGTAACGATTTTTCTGCTCCACCTAATCTCCTTGGAACAGCTGGACGGGGTGGAATATATTCTGCAACCCTATAAAAGCAAGCAGAGTACCATGTACACACCTACATAAGTTTGTACGTAAGTCAAAACATGGGAGCAAAGGTAAACACAGGTGAACATACGTACATAACGTACGCACATACGTACATATGTGTACTAGGTAGACACACATGAATATGTCTTTATTATACGTATGTATAACACTTGTACATACGTATGTATGTACATGGGTGAATAGTTACCAATGGTGAACACAGGTGCACATACATACGTACATAGCGGAATGCAAGTGAACATGGTTAAACCAAAAACAATGTACCTTTGTGCTAATACTTCAAGTGGTCTCCTTGGTACCAGAGGCTTTTCCAGTGAAATTTCAATGAAAATGTAGCTGTTAGCCTCTTTGTATTCCTGTCCTTCTCCTGAGCCATCTTTGACTTCACTAGCTTGTACATTTGGGTCAGATTCCTGATTGTCAACAGAGGATGTCTTGGAGACAGAGCCGATCCTCTTGGAGGTACCTCTACCTTTTGTAGGGATAGACAGCAGCGACTGTGCTTTAGCAATTATAGGGGCAAAGTAACTTGGCAGATTGCCACCCTAAACAAAGCAAAGAATCGGTTTAGTATAAGCAAATAATGTTATATACGTATGTACGTACATAATATGTATATATATGTACGTACGTACATGTACGCATGTACGTATGTACAATATGATTATAAGCATGTATATAATACTTAATGTCTATACATCTGCTGAAGTATGTAAGTATGCATATACATACGAATATTGTCAGATGCATGTGCGTACGTACTTTTGCAAGAAATTCTGACTCATCATAAGGATGCACCTGGTAGGCTCCTCTGACCCTGGACACACCGGGATACAGTAGAGCTGAGAGGTCAACATATGCGACACCATGATGAGAAGGGACAGGATCTTCCTCCTGGTGAGAAAATGCAAATAATATGTACGTATGTACATGTGTATGTTCAGTATTCCAGAACTGCATACACATGTATGTGCATATAATAAGGACACCGTTTGATGTCTCAGGTAGTCCTATAGTCTATACTGTACCCACTAAAAACATAAAATAAAGGTCCTGATGTTAGGTGTTCATGACAGAGACATTCTACTGCATTTTAATTTTGTGGTGAAGTAGTCAATGCTGCTAATTGGAAGACGATGCAGTACTGGATATGGAAGCAAAGTACAGCATGACCTCTAAACAACAGCACTTTTGCCAGGACAGTCTCTACAATCTGTCTTGTGGGAGCAAACTGGTTATAAATGGCAGATACAGTGAGGAACCAAGTGCTGAAAGAAGTGTGATTGTAGTGCTCTTTAGTACGTACATACGTTCACAGTATTATGTGTAGTATATACATATTGTATTATACTGTATTATATACGTACAATACTGAATCATATGCAAATGTGCATGCACATAATATATGTACATACGTAATATTATACTTCATGCAATGGATTTTATACCCAGGAAGACATGTACATAGCTTGCCTTTCCCTTCCCTTTGCCAGTGGGCACAGGGACTGTCATCCTAACTACCTCTAGAGGTACCGTAGCAGCTAGAGAGAGTTTATCCACCAATCTGAGAAAGAGATGAAATAGATATGTACCACCTGGTGAAGTTCCTTCACATGGAGATAACGTCTGGCATATGAACATACCTGCTAGCAAAGCATGTGAATTAGGCCTGTCTAAAAATTGTGATAATTATTTCATTCGACATTTATTGTCATGATAATGATAAAGAGTTTTGTATTATCTTCATAACACTCCTTCCCTTGTTTACTCTGGAAAATGTGCATATGTTAGTGTCTCAGCTCAAAATCTTGTCTGAACTGATTAATATTATGCTCAATACATCCCTTCACTAGTTAAATAGTCTATTTCATTTGCTTTTAAACTTGCTTTCTCAGCCCAAGTACACTGCTTCAGAGTTTAATCATTGTAATAAACATAGAATTCTAACATTAAGTACATACAGTATTATGATCTAGTTGCATTCTTACCTACTGCATGAAGCAGCACTCAGCCAGGATCTCTTCTCGGTGCTCCAGGTCACCCTTGGCATATCCTTTTGTGCTTTGATACGGAAGCTGTACATTTCCTTATCATTCAGTTCCCCATCTTCATCTTCCAGAGCACACAGCTCGATGGGACTATTGGGGATACAGGCAAGCTTCACGTTGGTGGTGGCCAGCTGTGGCCACTTCCAGTGAGTGATGGCAGACTCTGGCTCCTACCACACAGGAAATGATTAGATGCGTACAGTTGGTGGTTAATATTTCAAAATGTGATGGTGATAATTATGTACGTACATACGTATGTACGTAGGTATGTACATACAGAGGTACGTACGTATGTACTTAATGGCATTAGAAATCAAAGTACGACATACATTCAGACGTGAAATGTGTACACTATGTATATCATACGTGAATATACTTTATGAGTGTCCTAACCTTACTAGGGTTGTTGCGAAGAATGCCATTGGATACCAATACAGCTTGAGGAGAATCAGGAGATGTTGGCAAGCCTAGTGCTGTATCAAATTTGAAGCTACCAGTCCCTACAGGAAGCCACTGACTAGGGACTGAATATAAGGAGTCCATCTTGACCTTTAACTGATTACTGAGAGGAAAATGAACATGAATACCTGTGTGTGTGTGTGTGCGTGTGTGTGTGTGTGTGTGTGTGCGTGTGTGTGGTGTGGTGTGTGCGCGTGCGTGTGTGTGGTGTGGTGTGTGGTGTGGTGTGTGCGTGCGTGTGTGTGGTGTGTGGTGTGTGTGTGTGTGTGTGTGTGTGTGTGTGTGTGTGTGTGTGTGTGTGTGTGTGCATGTGTGGTGTGTGTGTGTGTGTGTGTGTGTGTGTGTGTGTGTGTGTGTGTGTGTGTGTGTGTTGTGTGCCCAAACAGGAAATTTGATGTAATAGTACAAAAACCTACTGTACATATGAATACGTACCTAGAGTTCTTTTACACATAAACAGTTCGTACGTACATATCTGCACATTAAATGACATACGTATGTATGTACGTACCTGCTGTTGACTTCTGCTTTGTCTACAAAAGGTAAAGTTACTCTCAAAATGACATCCACTTCAACTTGATCAGCTTGGGAAGGTGGATTTGGTGCAATGAGCCTGTGAGCTCCTTGGACTTCAGTGAGTCCAGTCAGCAGTGGCATCAGATCTATGGTGACCTGCCCAATGATATTGATCTTCTCCTCTTTAGCCTTCTTGTCCTTAGGCAAGAGTTCAATTACTGACACTGCCCAATAACACACATACATAATATACCACCAAGGGATGGGTTCACTGAATGCTCATGTGTCCATTTACATAAAGATACATACATACAGTACATGTATATGTATGTGTTTGAATATTAAAGTAAACCACACATCCCTTATTTCCATTATACCACAATGACAGTGTGAATTACAAAGATCAAACTATGTACGTACATGTATCAGCTTTGGTAATCACTATCACAGGTTGGAGTAGATTACAGGGTATTCCCACAAGTTAGTGAGCATTCAGTACACCTGCACTTGCTGCATATGCATACCTACGTACTTGAAAATATGAGGGGAATTTGGGATGCTGTAGTAATGTGGGATGGATGCCTTGCCTTAACATTGATGATAAAGAGCTTGGGGTATGGACAAGTGTCTATCACCCGTAAATCCCCAATCCCCTGTGTATGGTATGGACGTTGAACAAGGGCTAGTTACATAATATGTGTTCCACATTGCTCCATTGTCTCAAATTACCAACTCCTTTAACCAAAGTACAATTTATGTAATATCGATGAGATGATCTGATTCTATGGATATTTACAACAAAAAAGTTTTAATGATGTTCAGATTCGTCATAGAATAACACACTAACAATAGTTACCAGCTATGGTTTCATCACTTACCCAATAGAGGGTTGTTAATTACTTGACTTAAGTCATCTTGTTCACTTTTACTAGCCTCCAAACTGGTTGTAACGTTGAAATTAGCCTCTGTTTCGCCTTCCAGAACTTCAATTCGTGCAGATTCTCCCAGTAACCTCCCAGCAAATTCAATTTTAGCATAGTAAAGAACACTTTTGTCCGTATTCACAGGCTAATTAAAACAAGTAATGAGTACATAATCATTTTAAATCATTACTTAAACGACATACCAAGTACGTAATCACTTTAACTCATTATTTACATGACATACCAAGTTTCTGCAGTGGTTTACAGAAATCTCAAGTTTTCCTTGCGACGCCGCCATTGTACGAGGGTTTCTTAGCAACGGCGACTTGCCCTTTGGGGATTCCCCACCACAACAGCCGTAGCTCACTGATACTTGAGGATCCACGCATTTCTGTTCTGTTAGAATGGAAGTGTTTCGTTCCCGCTTATGGCTACCCTTGAAAAGAGGGTACGCTTCTGGAATCGATGTCATGAATGTCTTTGACCGGAACGCAAAGCGTTCACAACGAAACAGAGCAGCAATAGCCGAGGACGCTCATGTTTACGACTATTTGAAAGACGAGGTACTTATCTGAATGTATGAAAGACTCCATTGTGTTGTGGTGTTTTTCTGTATCACCGTAGATTACCATACCATACGCATTATATCTTCATATTATACGAGTAAACATGCTACTGTTGGATTATCACTACTACACACCTATAATGTTGGTGATCTGCTGTAAGGGGAGTGAGTGACAAGTGAGGTTGATGTTCAGTTGAGCATTTGGAGCCATGTACCAACATATGTGGATATCAAACGGACAGAAATTATGATGCCATTCATTGGCTATGTATGGTTGATGTCGATATGTGTTCTTTTTGTGGGGTGGCCCAGAATGGGATGACTAGGAGTGAGTGAGTTTTGTTGTAATCTATGTTTAGCTATGGAGAAGTTTCTCAAGATATTGATCATCTGTCTATGGAGATATCACTGACACAAGCATGCACCAATGGCACAGTGTCAAGAATGCTCAAGGCTCTCAATCCCCATTTTCTCAGATGGTGTTCTACACTATTTCACTTTTTACTGTGAATTCTTGTTAATCCACTACCATTTGTTGTCCAGAGATGTGGAGGATAAATGCATTTGGTGGATTAACCAGACTTATACTGATCATATACTATAATTGGTGTTGAAAAATTGTGGCGGATTAACAGGATTCCACTGCATGTACGTGATGATTTTCTCATTTATAGGTGGCATCAAGAATGGTAGACAGAGTATGTGACATTGCAAGGTTTGTGAATGACTATAACTCTATCGATACAGTGGAACATGTCCATTGTGGTCACCCTTGGGACCCTAAATGTAGCTGTTATAGAGAGGTGGCCTGTATACACCAGTTGAATTGTACACTATAGACCCTTTTGTAACTTAGTGATCCGGCTGTTACCAAAGAGAGGAAGCCCTAGAGGTGGCTCTGACATGACACACACCTCGCATGTGGTGAAGTATCCAGTATGAGCAATATGCACCCAACACCTCAAAATACAACTCTTGGTGTGTGTGTGCCTGTACACACAGGTTGAATTGTCCACTATAGACCTGGTTGTAACTGGCCTGGCTGTTATAGAGAGGTGATATATGTACAGTGACCATTATACACAGGTTCCACTGTCTGTAAGTCTACATGGTACTCAGCAACACCGATTATATTATATGTATGTACTGTATTTATTTATGTACGTATATGTATGTACGTACATGTTATGTACTAATTTAGATTCTTTCCAGTGGCACTGGATGTTGGCTGTGGGCGAGGACATGTTGCCAAACAAATGAATAGTGATATATTGGGTACTCTATATCAGTGTGACATGGCTGAAAACATGGTGGTAAGTTATGTTACAGTGTATCTTGAATTTATGTATGTATGTGCTGTAGTTCGATGTACTTGCAATTGTATAATTACATATGGCCAAAAGTTTTAATCCATCTGATAGAACACCAATATCTCAAAACTAGGCACTTTTGCTTCTTTCTGGAGAATATCTTTCTTATAATTAAGAAATATCTAGTTATTAGATGAAAATTATTGTCTGTTTCTCTCCACGTTATGAAGCTTTATGTGTATTATGTACATGTGTATGCATACAACTGTGAGTTGAGGTGTGTCTGCATAGCAAACAATGGATTTGGAAAGTATGCATGTTAATATACATTTATCTGCATTGTATGTATGTATGTCACAGTCAACCAGCTCAGAGTGTCCAGATAAGGAAGTCATAACCCACAAGCTGTTGGCTGAAGAAGACAGTCTACCTTTTGATGCAGACACATTTCACCTGGTAGTATCTAATTTAAGGTTTGCTGAGAAAATTAACAAATGTTGATAGTGTTGACTTGTGTGATCGCCAACTTCAATGTTTGTGTGTGTTTAGATTGCTAATGAACAGTATTCATCTTCTTCTCACTTATGTAGTCTTCACTGGGTGAACGACCTACCTAAGGCTTTGTCAGAAGTGAGCAGATATTCTTGTTACTCTATAGGCTGTGAATTGTGTACAGTACTGCATCTGTACATGTATACATATATGTTGTTCTGATCAGTGTTGTGAACATTGCTTGCAGCATTTAGCCAGGTTGCTCTTTTCATTCGTAGTCTCTCAGCAAGGCTTACTTATTATTTCAAACAATAGTTGATCTCAGTCGTCCAATTGAACTATTGGGTTGATTCCTTATTGAATCTTCTTTCAGATGTATTGCGTCCAGTAGCTATGTTGCTGGATTTTGCACAAAACACACTTGCTAGCCCCTTTGTTTCTGTGACCCTTGCCCTTGATGTTGGAATTTCGATGCTGTATATATTCAATCAATTTGTAAGGTACATACGTATGTACCTACATACTGTACTATACTGCACTGCAATACATACTTCTATGTACATGTACGTATATGGTTGGAAAGAGACACTCCATGTACGTACATATGTATGTACTGTATGTTACAGTATGCATACTGTGTACTAACACTGAGAGTTTTACGAGGTTATTCAAAACTAGGATGGATTCATTTTTTGTATTTTGTTTGTTGGCTATCGTGTGGAGGTTTATGTAGCTATTACCATTGTGCTGTGATCATTATTGAGTGTGTACACAAAAGTGTGATGTTATTTGATTGGCCTCATAGCCTGTATAGTTTATTATGACTACGTACGTATGCAATGTTACAGGTTCTGAGAGTCCTGAAGAAGGATGGAGTGTTTGTTGGGAGCCTTTTTTCGGGGGACACACTCTATGAGCTTAGAAGCTCTTTGCATTTGGCTGAAATGGAACGTGAAGGAGTGAGTCCATGCATGTTTGCTGGCTAATAATATGCTGACAGCCTACCCGATGCATACAGCTTCTACATGTTGTATACATAGGCATACATACATATCTACACACTGTACAGTATACATAGATATTCGCTAATATACAGTAGTAATGCATGTAATTGCATATACGTATACTACTGTACATTTACACTGTATACGTTATATTGTATGTATGTGGGAAAATTTTTGCATTTTGAAATTATGGCAAATTTTGTAAAATTGCCATTCCTAAAACTTACATAACGCCAGAACTTCCTCGTATACGTACATGCAGTGAAAACTGCCAATATTAATGAGGCAACACAGAAAATGGATCCTTTCTAAAAGTAATACGTATAATACATGCAAACATATGTACATATTGTACATTGGTACTGTAGGGGATATATTACTATATATATGTACTGTATTGACTGTAGCAGCTGTACAAAAATGGCGGAAAGCGCGAAGATAGTCTGATTTATGAAGTTCTTCTTGATCGTTTCCCAGTCAACATGCCCGTATGCTGCCGGTGTAACGGAAGTGGGCGATGTATAAGATGTAAATGTCGTAAATCAGGAACAGTTTGCCACAATTGCCTACCGCTTCAATTAGGTCTTTGCAAAAACGTCGTCTCACCTTCATCTCCATCGTTTTCATTTAGTTCATGTACCATCCCATCTACCACTGTAATCTCACCCCCACCTGTATCTTATTCACATTATTCCCAATCTTCATCGAGTTCAAGTATTATCTCACATGCACCCACTCCTAGCTCAGGTATTTCCCAATCGTCTTCCAGTTCTTCTCCACTTTCTGTTTCATCATCTACCTCATTTAATAACCACCCATCATTTAATTCAGGTATAACCCTCTCATCATCTAGTTCTGGTATCGTCCACTCACTATCCAGTTGTACTTCACCTAGCTCATGTTTTAACCAAGTGTCATCCAGTTCCTTTTCCTTTTTACCTTTATCATCATCTGATTCATGTATCACATCATTTTCACCCAGTTCTAATGATATCCAATGTTTATCCTCATCTGATCCTTGTATCTCCCATTCGTCATCATATTCCAATATTGTATCATCATCTATAAATTCATGCAGTTGTAACACCTCACCTTTAACCTCTTTTAATCCAAATATCACCCAGTCCACTTCATGTACTACTCAGCCTTCTACTAGTTCATGTATCACCACTTGTATCTCATCTTCATCAATCATTACCTCATCCTCACCCCCCTCCAATGATAAGGACCTCAAAGTACGAGATTTGCCAGAATACAGACCAATGTCATCACCCACATTCAACTGGGACGAAATTGATGGTGACTCCTTTGTTCATTCAATCAATTGCTGCTACTCAGAGGTAATTCATTGGAAAAGAAACCTCTTCAAAGTGCCATCAGGCAAGGTTGGAAAAGCCTTTGTCCAAGAGTTAGCCCGTTTGTTCAGTGCATACTCAGACAGATCTGCCATGGAATGTTTTTCCCTGAAAGCAGCAATGGTTCTCCCAGTACTGGTTCTACAGAAACCTCACCAAAGATCCAAAGCGAAGGACCATGTTGCTCATCTGGAGCGGCGGCTGAAACTCTGGTCCAAAGGAAGTATTAATGAGCTGATTCTGGAAGGTCGAACAATCCAACAACAACTTACCTTCAAAAATCGTAATAGTGCTACGTCTGAAAGCCAAACAAGTCGTGCTTTTGCAAAATTAATGATGGAAGGAAAAGTAAGGGCAGCTTTGAGACTAATCTCCAAAACTGATGCAAATGGATCCCTCTCATTAAATGATGAAATCAGAGACTCGTTGAGGAAGAAACATCCAACAAAGCAACCTCCAGTACCTTCGGCCATCATAGAATCTAATGAACCACCCAAGGAACCTCACTTCATCCTTTTCGAACAAATAGACGGCCAATTGATTCGGGAGACAGCCCTAAGAACTGAAGGTGCAGCAGGTCCTTCTGGTCTTGATGCTGCTGCGTGGAAACGCCTCTGTTCTTCCTTTGGCTCCACTTCAGTGGAACTATGTGACGCCATCGCTTCAGTCACTAGACGGATCTGCACTTCGTATGTCGACCCCAATGGACTATCCGCCCTTGTTGCTTGTCGCCTGATTGCCATTGATAAATGCCCAGGTGTAAGGCCCGTTGGTATTGGCGAAACTGTCAGACGAATTATTGGACGTGCTATTCTATCCGTTCTCAAAGAGAATATCCTAGAAGCTGCCGGTCCTCTACAACTTTGCGCCGGACAGGAAGCAGGTTGCGAGGCTGCCATTCATGCAATTCGGCAGTTATTTCAATCCAACGAGAACGAAGCAGCTATCTTAGTTGATGCTTCCAATGCCTTTAATTCACTCAACTGTCAAAATGCACTTAGGAACATTCAACATCTCTGTCCATCTCTCGCCACTGTGCTGATCAACACCTACCGAGAGGATGTTCCCCTACACATAGATGGAGAAACATTACTATCAGAAGAAGGCACGACTCAAGGAGACCCTTTAGCAATGGCCATGTATGCAATTGGCATTATCCCCCTGATTCAATCTCTCAGGGATGATAATCTCCAACAAGTATGGTATGCTGATGATGCCACAGCAGGAGCAAAAATTGTCAAACTCCGTGAATGGTGGGACCGCTTACTTACAACTGGCCCTGACTATGGATATCATCCAAATGCTTCAAAGACATGGCTAATTGTTAAAGAGGACAAGTATGATGATGCCTGTAAGATCTTTGACGGCACAGGTGTGAATATTACCATAGAAGGCAGGAGACTTCTTGGAGGAGCCCTTGGCACACATTCCTTTGTCGAAGAATATGTCAAACAGAAGGTAGACAACTTGGCCAAAGAAATTGAATGCCTTTCCACCATCGCCCTAAGTCAGCCACACGCTGCATATGCGGCCTTTACTCATGGTTTAACCAGTAAATGGACTTTCCTGGCTCGGACAATCAGTGGCATTGCTGACCTCCTTAAACCATTGGAAGAGAAAATTCGATGTCAATTTCTACCCTCTCTTACCGGTCGTAATGCCTTTAGTGATGAAGAACGTGACCTGTTGGCACTACCAGTACGCCTTGGTGGCCTTGGGATCACCAATCCTGTGAAGCAAACAGCCCACCAGTATGCTACATCTCTGAAGATCACAGCACCTCTCGCAGCCTTGATAGTACAGCAGTCCACAACATGCCCTCAGGATGTGAGAGATTCACAGGCAAGAGAAAAGATGGAAACAAGAAACACCCGGCGGAGACAAGAGACACTTATGGCCTCTGAGCTTTCCGCAAGATTGTCTAACACCCTACGAAGAGCAATGAATCTAGCATCAGAAAAGGGAGCTTCAAGCTGGCTTACAGCCCTTCCAATTTCCGAGCACGGGTTTGCTCTACATAAAGGGGCCTTCCGCGATGCCATCTGTCTCAGATACGGTTGGCGCCCAACAAACCTTGCATCTCACTGCATATGTGGACAGTCTTTTCCGTGGAGCATGCTCTCAGCTGTTCACGTGGTGGATTTCCATCAATCCGTCACAATGAATTGCGGGATATCACTGCCAAACTGTTGACAGAAGTCTGCAGTGGTGTAGGCACAGAACCATCTTTACAACCCATTTCCCAGGAGACAATGAGACATAAGACAGCCAACCGTGAAGATGGAGCAAGACTTGATGTGGTAGCAGAAAATTTTTGGGGAGACAGGCAACGTGCATTCTTTGATGTACGGGTTTTTAACCCACTCGCACCTAGCCATCGCAACAAACCCCTAGAAAAATACTATCGGGTGAACGAACAGCAGAAGAAAAGAGCATACGATGAAAGGATCAGAGAAGTGGAACACGCCTCTTTCACACCACTCATTTTCTCCACATCTGGAGGTGTGGGCCCAGCTGCCACAATAGTGTATCGCAGACTCGCCACCCTCATTGCAGAGAAACAGAAACAGCCATACAGTAGAACACTACACTGGCTCAGATGCAAGCTAAGCTTTTCCCTCCTGCGCTCATCCATCATGTGCCTCAGAGGAGCTCGCTCTTCGATTCATCACCCCGCTGGGCCCTCTTCTCTTGGGGATTCCATTGATTTACATTACTCTGAGTCCAAGATGCTTCCCAGTGATTAATTTCTCAGACATACTATGTTCTAACTCATTACCTACGTACGTGTATGTATCTCCATTATATGATTGTATATTGTACTGTAGGGGATTGCCCCGCATGTGTCTCCCTTCACTGAAATGAGAGACATGGGTAATCTACTCACAAGGACAGGATATAACATGACCACTGTGGTGAGTCATCTGTAGGTACATGTTACATATGTACATGTTGATGTATGCATACATGTATAGTAAATATACATGTGTGTATGTACGTACATACATATGTATTTGTTATACATGTGTACGTATGTGCGTAGTTATTGTACATGCATATAATTGATGTACATACTGATGGCTAGTTCTCATGTTGGATAACTGCAATGTCACAAACGGTCACGGAACACAGCAATGTAGATATACTGTGTATCAAATGAACAGACCTCACATTGAAGATTCAGGTCTCTGTTCAGTATGTAATTTCATTCATGCCCTTAGAATTTGTGATAAACCATTTGTTTGCTGAATTCACAAGGCATACGTATATATTTCACAATTTGAAACCGGATTTTTGTTCCATAATTAATTTTAATTTCACGAATGGATGATTACCTCTAGATGTAGTGACAGCTTTAATTCTGTGAAGCTAGCTTTTGAAAAATGAGTAGAAAACATTCAGAAATGTTGAATTAAATTTATGAAACCTAATTGTTTTGAGAAAATTGTAAAATATAGGCTCGCCAGGAATTGTAATGTATGCTGTATGCATACATATTGTATACATGTATACTTATATGGCATTTAATTCTGTATTCCTCTTGTTACAAGTGTACGTATATGAAGATGTATTTTACAAAGTATCACTACTGATATCTTCATACTAGTATATCCTCACACAGGATATCGATGAGGTTGTGGTGCACTATCCCAGTATGTTTGAGTTGATGTATGATTTGAAAGGTATGGGAGAGAGCAGTGCTGACTGGAGGAGAAAAAATTACATGAGAAGAGACACATTGAAAGCAGCAGGAGCCATCTACCAGGGTTAGGCATGTGCACATCTAGTCTGGCTCACTAGACCCAATTTCTCATTATCGCGCGGGGGCGAAAATGAGAAATAGGGTCTAGCAACTATTGTCAATTTCACACCTTGCGCAATCATCGCCGTCGACGTTTATAAGCAACAATGCGTACGAACGAAGGTGCGAGTTGTATTTTGGACGCTGGAACAATTTCGATGAAGGGATACAACACGGATGACGCAGGGATTAGAGGCTAGTCACTTAGAAACAACATGCTGCGTCTGCGCTGCCGCTGACGTTCCGAACAAGAAAGGAAAAAGGTCGCTGAAGCGTTCGCACTCACCGTTCTCGGGCGAAAACTGAACGAAATCAGCCAGATTTCTCTAAAATTGCCAAACAACGCTATAATCATAGTTTTTTCGAGCGTTGCAGTAATCAGGCTGCGAAAGTGGAGAGGCTGGAGACAGAGATGGCTGCTACAAGTAGCAGAATTGTACAGCTCGTCGATCAGCGCGCTCAGCGCTGGCAGCGTAGGCAGCGTATACTGTCGCTCTCTTTCAGAGGTACTGGGATATCTCCAGCCAGCAAGAAGGTAACTCCAAGGCCAGACGTCATCTACACACTCTTCCACACGCCTATTCTTTAAACGCCCGCGGAGCGGCTAGTGCCAATTATTGGCGGTGTCATTTCAGTTGCCGGCGATTTCATTGGTCGAGCCGAGGTGTGAAATTGACAATAGTTGCTAGACCTCTCCCTCTCTCTACCGCACCCACGCGCGGTAATGAGAGGTTGAGGTCTAGCGCGCCAGACTAGTGCACATCTCACATTGTGTACAGTAAATATTATTGTCGTGGTTTGTAATAGTGCTGGGACGATTAATCGATTCATCGATTAATCAATTGATTTTTTATTTGAAATTTGATTTGATCATTATATTAGTGCAAGCAAATTAATCACTGGAAGTAATTACATGAGTAGAACAGGAAGCCACTCCTATCTGATTAATCGACTCATCGATTAATCAATTGATTTTTTATTTGAAATTTGATTTGATCATTATATTAGTGCAAGCAAATTAATCACTGGAAGTAATTACATGAGTAGAACAGGAAGCCACTCCTATCTTATTACCCAGAACCTTCACTCCATGAGCTCAATTTGTACAACTTTAATTGTGAAAGGACTGTAAAGGCTCCTCTTTATGCATATTGGATGATGGGAGTAGTTTTCAGTTACACCCCCTTTAATTAATCCCAGTGATTAATCTATTTACCAATCAGTTACTATGCGCTGATAATCAATTTGAAAATTACACCCGAATCTCCAGCACTAGTTTGTGACATTATGTTTTTCTTTGTTTGTCTGTAACAGAGCTGTATGGCTGTCCGGATGGTGGTGTACCTGCCACATTCCAACTATTGTACTTTATTGGCTGGAAGCCGGACCTCTCCCATCTAGCTCCTTCACCAAGAGGATCTGCTACAGCTTCTTTGAAGGATTTAGGGAAATTATCCAATGAAAGGTTGAAAAGATAAAACATGCAGCTGTTTATCATGATTATAGTATCTATTGTTATTTTGTCCAATAATTTTGTTGCTGGTTAATATACTGTATTGCTGTACGTAGCATGCGTTAGGTAGGTAGTTGCTGGGAAGTTCTTCTATATAACCAAGCCCTTAATTTAGTGCAAATTTGATTGAACATATGCTGTTAAACCAGCTGCAGTTCGTACAACACTGCGAGGAGCATATTATTACTCAATCAACAGTAACAATAAGATACAAAAATCTAGTCTAAACTAGATGGATGGGAAAAATATACACGTGTCACAGATATATAGGGTAAAGCGGGGTAACTTGGAACACTTTTCATTGTATTTAATTTTATTCTGCCAAACATTTACCAACTTTTGGTTAAAGTTTTACCATACATGATGGTAGTATGAGGTAAAGTTACATTGATAGTTTCACGACTATTCGCATATCCCAGAGGAAGTTATCGATCAAAAAGTGAACAAGCGCAGATAAAATATGAGCTTATAATTTTTTTTCAACAGAAACCTAGTTATATTCAATAGCATTCTTGGTTGAGGATAGCAGCAATCCCGTTTTCAACAACAAACTCGAAACTGAATAGTCGTTCACGAGGGCCAAGAATGTGGCAATGAAGAAAAAGACACAGACTGGGTGGCTTGTGAAGAATGCCAGGGGTGGTACCATCTTGCATGTACTGACCTAGTTATGTTGCCCAGTCAAAGACAACGTTGGATCTGTTCCATTTGCTCTTGAACAGCCTGCTCCCGCTGAGATGTACCCTTTGTGTTTTGGCTTTTTTAAACTGAGCTTTATGTATGACAGAGTATAGTATAGTCTTTTTTTACCATTTGAGTTCTTCTAAAGCATTATTGTATGCCCGATCATCGTTTGGACCTCCTGTGATGATTTCACGGCGAGTTTTCAGAGTGTTCCGAGTTACCCCGACAGCCATTTTTCCACACTTTACAAAATAGTTATTACAAAAACGATTCTGCTATCCGATGGAATGGTGCTATATTTAAATTTCGAACTGGTCATGAAGGGTGGATATCTACTTTAGGTGCACGGCCCGGTAACTTTCATGTAAATCCAGTGATCCATCGGAGTGCAAGTAGTGGAGCTGTTGATAGGTGTCAAAAAGCGTTCCAAGTTACCCCGTTTTACCCTACGTTAGGGGTCGCAACGTAAAAAATCGATGTCATCGGATCTTGCTGAAACTTACAAGATACATGCACGTCAAGTCAGAGAATCTAATGGTGATCTTTGTTTTTTGATAGATTAATGTTCGGGAAAGTTACACGCGATTAACCCCGTATTTCGTACAGCGGCGGGATTAAATTTATACTCATGAATTTGAATTAAACTGGAATTCGCCCTCAATTCAATGGTAATATTATATGGATACATTTACTAAGAAAATGAGCAGACAAGTGGAAGGAAAAAAAGAAATTGACGGAGCTACGCTGGCATACGTATGTTCGACGGTGTAATCAAATTCGGTTACTTTTTGCGCCAATACAAGATGGAAATGAAAGCAAAACAGACCCTCACGCTATCAAAGGTTGATCGACATCTGAGCTACCCATGACCGAAAAACGGCGAGGCTTACACCGGCTTCGCAAACCATCTGGGTGATGAGGGTCAAGTTCGTATATACAGTAAAATTAGACGATATGAGGCACTATTCGACACCAATGGAGGAAAATCTCACCCTGTTTGATATTTCAAATGCCTTTAGCGTCGTATTTACATTGAACATCGAAAAAAATTCACAAAAATAATATTGAACGTATCGGTAGGCAGCCATTTTCCTCGACGTTTCGCGAATCACGTAATTAACGTATCAGCAGTAATCTTGAAAATACGAATAGCAGCTATTATCCTGCAGAAAACGGTCCTGTGAAGCTAGATTTATATAGAAGGTGAGATTCGAATCAGCACCTGACTAATTCGAACATAATGTGTTTAATGAACTGAACAGAAATGAT
This sequence comes from Chondrilla cf. caribensis, assembly GCA_964020155.1. Lineage (NCBI taxonomy): Eukaryota > Metazoa > Porifera > Demospongiae > Chondrillida > Chondrillidae > Chondrilla > Chondrilla cf. caribensis. The sequence continues at coordinate 3,010,692 of OZ026553.1, forward strand.
CAGTCTCAGTCTGTGGTGCACGGGTCATTACTAAACAGTCTCATTTGTTGAACACAATGTGAAGCCAGCCACTGCTCGAGTATGCATGATTTTGAAGTTGCCCGCCAATTGGAGGATACTGTTGGTAAACCTTTTTGTATGTCTACTACTCCTACTTATGATTGGTGGCATCAAACATAATCCTGTCCTGTGCATGAAATTCAAAATGGTATAAGGTACAAAAAAGGAAATTCAATTGATCCAGAAACAATACAGCATGCATTCCAATTGGAAAGAAGTAGAATTTTTATTGACAATGTTTCACTATATTATGAAGATCCACCTACATACAAAGATGCAATTCTATTGCTGTAAAAATGTGGATACAATCTGAGAAAACAGCTGCAGGTCAATGTGTTGGCGATGTGCTCTACAGACAATCTACAGCAAATTATCCATTTGTGGCTGTTTCATCAAGAGCCTTCGTTTGCATGAATCAGTACAATGGATTGCAGCACCTATTGAAGCAAAAAAAACAGCTTTGTAGAAAAGCATCGCTTTCTGTAAAGAAGTAGTAGGCATACAAAAGGTTTTCCAATAGCATTCTCCAATGTCGACCACTTCAAAATCATACATAGTCACAATGTGTTGAACAAACACACGGAAGCTGTTGAAAACTCCAATAGTAATGAAGAAAGGAAAGATGTTTGGTTCAACTGTATAGTCTTGAAGCATAATGAGATAAATGGGATATCCGAAGTTCAGCATGACAATGAAGATGAATCATGTCACTTTGCATTAGCAATGGACTATGCCATAGGAGACTAAACAGTAATTGACAATAATGTGATGGCATAGAGTTAAATGCATTCACTTATATTATAGCAATTCTACTGGCACATGGTTGATTGATGACGAAGCAAAGCATAAAAATACACCAGATGCACTGACTGTACATGCAAACATACATGTATCTACGTAGAACGGTCAGGTAGCATACTACTGTCTCCAGTTTCGTGAACCACGTGAATATCACATGCCAAGCATACTGCATAACACTTCAAGTTTAATAAAGTGTAATCGACTTCAGGGATCAAAGTACGACTCTTAAAGCGTTTAAAATATAAAACAGGGTGAGATTTTCCTCCATTGATGTCGAACAGTACCTCATATTGTCTAATTTCACCGTATATACAAACTTGACCCTCATCACCCAGATGGTTTGCGAAGTGTAAGCCTCGCCGTTTTTCGGTCATGGGTAGCTCAGATGTCGATCAACCTTTGATAGCGTGAGGGTCTGTTTTGCTTTCATTTCCATCTTGTAATGGCGCAAAATGTAACCGAATTTGATTACATTTGATTCGATGCCACACCCTACATATAGGGGTTGGACCCTTTAATATTTGTCTGGTACCGCCTCCTCGTGTCTCGCGATTGTTTCCCTTCGTACGCGCATTGCAAATCGAATCGCTTCTGCCATGGTGAGTCCAAGACTCTGTTAATTCAAAAATACATTCTGTTTTATTTGGTCCATGATTTTATATAAGAGAATCAAGTTTCACTATGTTTTGTTTGTCTGCATTAGGCCAAGTTGCTGATAAAAGGAGGTACTGTAGTCAATGCAGACCGTATGTTCAAAGCGGACGTCTACTGTGAAGATGGGATCATCAAGTGAGTTCATGCGGTTATCGTAAATGGATTAAGTCGAAGATAATTTCCAGTGGTCTTCTCATATGAAGCAGGGGTTGATAGCTGATGAATGGTATATCAAGATAATGCTTATGTTGCCCGGAGTCTACTACCATCGTGGTACTTTTGTCCTCTCTAGGCAAGTTGGTACTGACCTGCAAGATATTCCAAAAGAAGCAGAAGTGGTGGATGCCAGTGGAAACTTTGTGATGCCGGGGGGAATTGATTCGCATACTCATTTCCAATTGCCCTTCATGGGTACGGTGGCATCCGATGACTTCTACACAGGAACAAGAGCAGCTCTCGCCGGAGGAACCACTATGATACGTGGGTGTCCTGCTGTGTGTTGTTGTTCACTTTGTTCTCCTTTTGTCATGTGCATGTACATATGTCTACGGTGTATATGGTTTGTATATCCATGTTATTTCTTCAAGACAATATATCATACATTGCACATCCCCACGGCAGTATACGTATCAGTAAAGCTTACCAGACAACAATTTTCCCAGGTTCAGTGGGTCAATGGGATCTGTGATATGATTGAACAGTTACTGTACGCTATACTAAAAGTTTTTTTGCTTTAGTGTATTCTGTACCCAAACTATGAGGCCAGGAGTATTTTTATTCCCGGAATTGGAAGTTAGAACATCCTAAATTTTCTTTATGCTGCAATAATTGCTTGATTTACAGTCTTATTGAGCACTACATACGTACCTTATTTCACTGGAGTTAAGAAGGTTGTTGAGGTTATTGACAAAGTCCTACTAGTAGGATTGGTATGTTGTATGATCCAAAGGTATTCCTATAGCTGTTGATACTACTTATAGTCTTTCATGTTTCTTCGCTTTTTAGTTGATTTTGTGCTTGGACCGAAGAATGAATCTCTTCTCCAATGTTATGATAAATGGAGAGGATGGGCTGATCCCAAGGTGTGCTGTGACTACTCCTTTCATGTTGCTGTTACCTGGTGGAATGAACAGGTGTCTAAAGAGATGGACGTCCTTGTGAAGGAGAAAGGTACATACTCATTGACTGTACTCCCAGGATCATATTTATCTAGTATATACGTATGTGCATGTGTTTGCTTAACAAAATAACACATGGTATATACACAAAATGGGGTATCCTGATGAATGTGTGTAGTGATATTATTATAAAAGCACTTTTGAAAGTATGGTGTGTGTTGTTTTATGTGTGTATGTTATTATAAGAATAAAATCATAGATTTGTCATCTTGGTACATGTATATGTAAGAGGGGAAAAAATTAAATGCAATTCACTGGCCAAATGATTATTTACTCCAAACGTTTCGACAGCTCACTGCTGTCTTCGTCAGTGGTATGAAATACAGGGTGTGTGGATGTGCTTTTACATGCATGCGTTGACAGATGATGATGTGTTACATAATAGTGACATGTGAATAATAATGAGACAGAAATAATAAAATGATGTAAGAATAATATTATAATATACGATGTATATGTAAGAGTAACAAAATGTCAATTATGAATGTAATGGTACAATTCTTTGAGTTTTTGTGAGTTTCACAGTGGTACCCTTCCCGGGGATTACAGGTAGAAGACACAAGATACGTATATAATATCTTGAAATGCACTCTCTACCATACTTTGAACCATTATTGTGATTTGCTAAAAGGCATGTGCACACGTATCTGCATTTACGAATGTGTAAATGAATAAGATAACATAGCAATTGAACTAACTGCATATATGTACGTATATACATATGTATCTAATGACGGACTGTAAGGCCTTGTTAATTATGAGAAAATGATGGATTTTGACTTGAAAATTGAGAAATGCTGATGAAAAATGCGTAGAACCTTTTGTAAGGTGGTGTATAATTTAAAATAGTTCCGAAACACATAATACATTTCACCTGGTGTATAATACTTCTAAAAAGGGCAATCAGGTATGTACGAATACGTGATACTGCTCGATCAGTCTATAGTAATGCTCACCATGCAATCTTGTGTCAATTGACAGATACAGTACACCTTAGTTATGTATAAACCGTGTTTGTGAAATAAAATCAAATTATCAATCGCTAATTTGGGAAAAAGTAAAGATGACCGCATGTTGAAGTGGAAACCCTAGGGATCCATTCATGCTCTATGTACGTAGCTGTGATTCCATAGTGTACATATGTGTTCATGTGTACTTGTAGGCATCAATTCCTTCAAAGTATTCATGGCTTACCCTGGTGTGTTTATGCTCCGTGACAACGAGATCTTGGAAACCTTCAAACGCTGCAAGGATCTTGGCTGCATTGCTCAAGTGCATGCTGAAAATGGTGATGTTATTGCAGAGGTACGTACATAGGTATTACCATAGTATGCATCAGTGTGTTTTTTTTTACTTTTAAGTCACTTCTAATTGTGTTATTGTAGAGGAATGTATGTACATGGATTTATACTTAGTACACAGGTACAACTTTTCAGTACTTAGTACCTACTTAGTATATAATGTTATTATTTCAAATAAGGGGCACACATGCGCACTGCCCAGAAATACACAAAATTTACTGATAAAAGAATTAGTTTGACAGAAAAAGAACATTAATTTGAATTACATATATACTTGTCAATGAAATTGCATGAGCAAAATCATAAATAACTGTATACATTGTGAGTTCATAAGTACTAAGTGCCTACTTAGTACACATGTTTATGTTAGTACATAAGTGTTTTGTAGCTATGTACCGACATTCTAATTGTTTTGTGGGTAACTTCTAATTGCATATGTGGTTGCTTGCCTAGATATTATGTCTAGGTGTAATTGAACTCTGTGTACATTACAGATTGATTATACATTCAGGTCCTTGCATAATTGTATTATGCTTTGTATCTAATAGTTATTATGTATATACTGTGTGTTGTTTACCTGTCTCCCAGCGTTCCAAAGACATGATTGAGATGGGTATCACTGGTCCCGAAGGGCACGAAATGTGCCGTCCAGAAGAAGTTGAGGCAGAGGCCACCTACAGGGCAGCTGTTTTGGCCAAGCAGGTCAACTGCCCGGTTTACATTGTACATGTGATGAGCAAGTCAGCAGCTGATGCTGTTGTTGCCGCAAGGAACAAAGGTATATACAACCTTGTGTTTACTCACAAACAAACGTACATCCATATGTACCTGCATAAGATCTTATGCATAATATATACTTTGATCTGCTTACAATACTACTTTTCACAAGTATGTCTCCATATAACCTTCCGACGTGTGGGCACAGATAGTAATCGTATCAGTTTCAGCAATAATTTGGATACGTATATTGGCAGGAAATTGAGGAACTGAGAGTATTGTTGTAAAGGGGTCTGACTGTGTGTACTGTATGTATGGGACCTTTTCGTGTTTTGTCGAATGATGACAGAACTTTTAGTTGATATTGATTCAGTTCTATTGACGGAGCCACCTGGTGATGAGCAATGCATGCATGTTAACCTATATAATATCACTGTATTATGGTATATTGTGATATAATAGCCCTTTTCTGTGTGTACTGCAGGTTGGGTGGTGTACGGTGAGCCAATAGCTGCTAGTTTGGGTACTGATGGGACCCATTACTGGAACAAGTGCTGGCACCATGCTGCAGCTCATGTGATGGGACCACCTCTAAGACCAGACCCGACCACACCAGAATATCTGATGAACCTTCTTGCTAGGTTTGTGTGCATGACACAAAATGACATCTTTTGATATGTTCTGTTGTGACTTGGAAAGTTGACAGTTGTGTGTGTTTTTGTTTGTTATGTGTTATGGTTTGTTGTGAAGATGTTGGATTTGTTTACTTGCTGTATTTCCAACATTATTACGGCGAAAAAAGCACTTAATGGGAAATACCATTGCTGTGTTACATTTTGGAAGGTTCATCCTCATTCTTTTATCTTCAGTATTAAACTAGTTGTGTGTTAAAATTGATGACAATTGATACTCTCATTGTCTACTTACAATTGGAGCACTGTTAGTAATGTAATAATGGTTACTGTCTTTCCCATATAACAGTGGTGCGCTCCAGGTAACTGGCACTGATAATTGTACCTTTAAAAAGGAACAGAAGGCTCTTGGTAAAGATGACTTTCGCTGTATTCCAAATGGTGTGAATGGGGTTGAGGATCGTATGAGTGTTGTTTGGGAAAAGGGAGTCTCTAGTGGAAAGCTTACACCAAGCCAGTTTGTTGCTGTGACTAGCACAAATGCAGCAAAAATATTCAACTTGTACCCAAGGAAGGTATGCTCCAGTGATTGCGGTTGTTTACTGTATATGTAATGCCCTAACCTTCATGACTGCTGTGTTAGGAATCTAATGTGTACCTATATAGCATTAAAACACCCATTTGTCCTACATGTACAACTGACTTGGATTATTTTCTTTGATAATATTATTTGTATCGAATATAATATTGTACGTGAGGGAAAACTTCTTATCCTGTTGCATTCTCCTTTGCTGGTGCATACAATATTTCAAACAGTAATATTACGTACACTCTATCCATATGTATGCTCAATATCAAGTGTTGATTATAACATATACAGTGGCGCTCAAAAGAAAGTTGCCATTTGCGCAATAGTTTAAAATGGCGTCAACGAGCCGCGTTTATTTCGTCGGCGACAATACTACACAATATGAAAATTTACCCGCGGAAGAGATAAAAAAGCAGCACTAACACAAATCAGCTGAGTACGTAGTTGCTATGAAACGTAAAAAGGTAAATCATGGTGAGATTGAGTCTGCAAGACCAAATTCGTATCGTTGTCTACTTCGAGCAGGACGTTTCTCAACGCCAGATTGCTGCTCAGCTGCATTGTAGCCACACAGCAGTCCAGAAGGTGGTTCGCAAGTACAAAAGTACGGGAAGCGTTGAAGACCTTCCAAAGTCTGGTCGTCCTCAAGTACTTACAGCACGAGAAAAACGCATAGCAGTAAATTTATCAAAGAAAGACCGTTTTCGTCCAGCTACATCCATTCGAGATGAATTGGAGACAAATTATGGCACTTCAGTATCAGTAGCCACCGTAAAGAGGACCCTAGTAAATGCTGGGATGCACGGACGTATCGCCAGGAGAAAGCCTTTCCTCAGCAGACTTAACCGAAAACGCAGACTGCAATTTGCTCTTCAGCGCAAAAATTGGTCGGTTGAAGATTGGTCCCAAATCATCTTCTCGGATGAATCTAAATTCCAGCTCTACAAGAGTAATGGTCGAACGTACGTGCGGAGAAGTGTGGGGGAGACGCTCGATCCAAAATGTGTTCAGCAGACGGTCAAACACAGAGGAGGGCACGTTATGGTTTGGGGTGCTTTTACTTTTTTGGGTGTGTCAGAGCTCTCCGGAATTAGCCATCGAATGAAAGCAGCAGACTACGTACAGCTACTCGAGAACAGCCTTCTTCCGTTCTTACATCGTTTTCCAGAAGGAGAGAAAATTTTCCAACACGATAACGCACCGATTCACACAGCCAAACAAACAACTAAATTTTTCGAACAAGCTCAAATTTCTGTAATGGAATGGCCTGCACAATCTCCGGATCTAAATCCTATTGAACATTTATGGGACACAATCGACCGTATGACAAGGCTACGTATGGCAGAGAGTAACAGTGGGACAAATTTGGAAAGCCTGTACCGTTGTTTACAGGAATCATGGTCAAATGTTCCCCCTGATACGCTATATAACTTATTACAGTCTATGCCTAATAGAATTAACGCAGTTATTCAAGCAAGGGGTGGACACACTCCATATTAACCAGCATTATTTATTACCTTTTTTTCTTTCATTTTAAATGTCGAAAATGATTATATATTCCAAAAGAGATACAATTCGTCCATCAATTTACTAACGTCTTCGTCGCGCAACCGCCATTTTTTCGTACTGGCAACTTTCTTTTGAGCGCCACTGTACGTACACTAAATATTCTCATGTGTAAATCATAATAATATGTTGTGTTACAGTGTTCAATGATCTCGTATCATCTTGAATGAGTGTTGATGCTCTCTGCCATTGTACTATATTAGGGTGTTATCCAAGTAGGATCTGATGCAGACATTGTAGTGTGGAACGGAGAGGCTACTAGACAGATATCTGCTTCAACCCATCATCAGAATGTTGATTTCAACATCTTTGAAGGCATGGTTTGCCATGGTGTGCCCGAGGTTGTTATAAGTAGAGGTAATGTTGTGGTGGATCACGGAAGGATCAATGTGGTGAGAGGGGGTGGTCGATTCATACCTTGCCCCGCCTATCCCGAATTTGTTTACTCAAGAATTGAACAGCGTGACAAGGTCAGATGTGCTGATAGTACATACACTTCATACACGGGCAATACCCATCCATGTAATATATGTATCCCGATTGGTGATATTGTCACTTAAGATCAAAAGGACCAACTGGAGTACATTCACGATGTACTGGGGTACAACACTAACCTCCAGCTCTGAGAAAATCGTCCTTTTCAATATCGTGAGCGAAATCCATCTCCGCTACTGGTAATCGCGCTATTGAACAGGATACGTAATAATTGTATCCTGATGCATTCAAGTGACTACAATGGGCTCTGATAAGAGTACTTTCACCATTAAATTTTAATGATATACAATTGTTAAGTCACCTTTGGTTTGTAAGTGGTCCTAAGTAATGGACCATTGTGTAATAAGTGACACTTATATTGATAGTGTTCATATCAAAGTCATTACTTTAACGTATAAATAGTATAGCTAGTATGAGAGCTTCAGAACACAAAATGGCTTTTTGAGAATTAGTTTAGAAAGGTGAATCATCCCTGAATCACTGAAATGCCCTCCTATGATCAGGTGACGGTTGTTCGACAATGCTGGGTTTGGTGGAGGAGTGTCTGGCCCTTCCTGGTCTTGAACCATGTGGTAAAGTTAGTATTTTAGCAGTATTTTGAGCATGATTTCGGTCAGCCACTCTTCCAAGGTTCTACACCAGAATGTTTAATCTTTTCTGCAGTAGGAGAGGTGCTCCTAATCTGAGTTAACTGGGTTCCAAAGAGCGGAGGAGTTCCATATCTACATTGATATCTTTGTTGGTGGGATCTCCTCTTGTCAATAGAATTTTATGGTCTTCTAACATTGAAACATATTAAATTAACGAATACAATTAAAACATAATACCGTATGCGCGGAAATTTTCGTGGTACTAAACTTCCGCAGTTTTTGCGGATTGCAAGGGGCATCCGCAAAAGTTTAATCCGCAAATTATTATGGTACTCGCGATTACGTGGTACAATAAAATGGCCGTCTATTTTTGACGTACAGTAAACGTTGCAAAACACGACTATAATAGGACAGGACAGTAGGTTTTGTGTTAGTTTAAATGAAGCATTGACCAAAGATTCGAGTATTATTGTTCATTTTGAATTTCAATAAGATGTCGACGCTACAACATAGGGATCTTCTCTATTAGCGATTTCGCGAGCGCAATGAAGTACGTACCTCTCCTTCGCGCGCTGTCCACGATACATAATAAACTCGAAAACCACGGATAAAGCTCTCTAACGTCCACGATACATAATAAACTCGAAAACCACGGATAAAGCTCTCTAACTCGAACATTTTAAGCTGAAAAATAAATATGATTTGGCCCACAACTGCGAAAATAAAATCTGCGAAAATCCTCAAAGTTATGCAACCATGAAAGTTTTGTACCGCGAAAATTTCCACGCATACGGTATGATAGCTTGCACATATATGACATTGTATGACAATGGAGTGCAAATACACGTGTACGACATATTCACATGCCAGGTAATGTGTTTTGCAAGCATGAACACATGGGAAAGTTTCAATCTGCTATTTGTACAGGTTTGCCAGCCACAAAAGGTGGAAAGAGAGCCCTACACCGGACCAGTCATTGACTTGGGAAAGAAATGAGATATTTACATCAGCAGTGTTCATCAGAGTACTTTGTTTAGTATAATTATATAGGATTACAGTTATTGTTATTGCTGTAGTTTATGTTTAGCTTTATTTCAGTAATTTGTTGTAACCTTAATTAGCAGCTATGATACAGTAAGTAGGACACAATTACTAATTGTGAAATGGCTTATAGATAATATTATGTTGTTGATTCTAGATGTTATTATAATATTCTAGCATTGCAACAAGAATGTGACAAAATCAAGTGTCCTGACACTGTTCTTGGTTCTAATTCACTACAATTGTTGATAGCTGTACGTTGTGTTTATTCAATTTGCATTATTCATATGCATGATGAAATTATTATATCCCATTTTGACCGAGGGTGCAGGTACGGCTGCCCAAATCCAATTATGCTAATGGTACATGGGCTTGGGTCTTCCCGGGACACACCGCAGAATGCTGATTGGCGGTTCCCAGAATCTCGTGATCATTAAGGATCTACCTACGCTCGTACGTATACGCCATCGATAATATAACAGGCCTGGGGATTCAGTTTCGGTATTCCAGGAAGATAGGACCGCTTGTATATACGAACAGAAGTTGAAAGAGTTGAAGTTCTTATCTTTATAAACTGGTGAGCGAACGCCTAATAACATAGGTACGAAATCATGATAAGCTTAAGCTGGAAACTGTTTTACAGTATTTCAGTCGTTATCGTCTTTAACAACGCTGTTTGCCGAGGAAGAGACATCTTTATCAGTGTGAATGGGTCCGACAACGAATTTTGCTTGCAAGAGATACCCGATATTATCTACTGTCGCACACTCGATTACGCATTCTCGGGTACTATTGGCGAAAGTGACATAGCGTACCACATAGGAGAAGGAGAATTCGAACTACCGAAAGGATACAGTTTCACCAACGTGGCTAATGTAGGTTTTCACGGAAGTAGCGCTGCACCCACCAAGTTGGTATGTAAGGAAGAACTCTGTTCGTCTGCCGGACTAGCCTTTGTAGACACTCGTAATGTCGTGTTGGAAAATCTGGAGATTGTAGGCTGCGGGATGAAGCGGAATAGTTCGAGTTCAATAGATGGGGGTAAAACACGCCTCCCCTTGAAAACCGCCCTATATTTCCAACATTGCAGTGATGTTAGTCTTTTGAAAGTATCATTGGACGAAAGTACGGGTATTGGTGCGACTATGTACGACACTCAAGGTCGTGTTGAAATTAAAAGTTGTAGCTTCATTGGTAGTACCAGTACTTTGGGCAGCACCAGCAGAGGTGGCTTGTATGTGGAGACAACCTATTGCAATGACCCATCTACATGTAGGTCGCCCATCAAACATGCCCACTATCGAGTGTCTTCGTCTGTTTTTAAGAATAATGCTGCTTCTGTGGATGACATTGCGAAGAATATCACTTACATTCTACCAAACAAGGGACGCCATGTCTCTTTCGGTCGTGGTGGAGGATTGGGAGTGTTTTTAAGGGATGAAGCTCACAATAACACCTTTGTCATAGAACACTGTAAATTTTTCAACAACAGTGCATTGTGGGGAGGTGGAGCCTACTTCAGCTTCCAAGATGATGCCTCTCAAAACTCTATTGAGGTCAAAGATTCAGTTTTTCGGGACAACCAAGCAGATGTAAAACCCCCAACTAGTCCGACTATCAAGGAAGAAAATAAAGGGAGCAGTTTGCGTGTTAACTTTTTCACTTTTAATTCCAAGCAGCAACATGGCAACAGAGTCATTGTTGATGGTTGTGTGTTTGATGAGCGCAGTCAAGTAATGTCCGTCCTTGAAGTAGCAACTGATTCCTTTGTACAGACTAATGCATCTTTAGCAGGCTTTGAAAATGTCTTCCAACTGGTCAATTCTCGTATTGACACTCCCCTTTTCAAGTGTTCTGCACTTTCCATCGTTTCTGTTTCTGGAGAGTCATCACAACTAGTGAATAAGCTCAGCAATGTAACCATAAAAACTACTGATCGTTATCTGTCTACTTTCGCTGATCACGATGAAGGATTCAGAAGTCTTCTATACTTTCAGAACATTGTAGTTTTCTTTGAAGCAAACATTGATTTGGACAGTTCGAAAAAATGTCAAGGCATTCTAGCTGTTGACACACACATAGTCGTCTTGCCCCACTCAACTGTAATTATTTCAAATAATCAAGCAATTTCTGGTGGTGGAATGGCACTCTACAACAGCTTCATTGAGCTTCATCCGAACACTGCACTTAACTTTTCAAACAATACGGCACTGCAAAAAGGAGGTGCTATATTTTCCACTTTTACACCTACACGGTCTCCTTACATCAGACTTTGTTTTCTGCACTATCATGACATTGCAGCTAAACCAGAAGAATGGGTGAATGTGTCTGTATCCTTCATCAACAATGTGGCCATGTGGAAGGGAAATGTTTTGTTTGCAACATCATTGAGAAATTGCTTTTGGGGCAAAGCATATGGTCCCAGCAGAGAATCTACTGAAAGTAAACTTAAGGTATTCACCAATCCACGTGTGTTTCGCTACACTCCTCGGAGGAACCTTTCAAGGAATTCCAATGATATGGCCACAGGAGCAGCATCCATCAGCTACTATCCACCAAGCCATGTGAATAAAATCCCCAAGATAACCTTTATCCCCGGGAAATTAGAAGATCTTTCAGATAAGTTCAGAGTATCAAATGACTTTAACAGGTCATCCCGGTTTTCTCCATTTTCTGTGCAACTTTACCAACACAATCAGAAACAATTAAAATTGAAAGAAGAAAATCGATTTACGGACACATTTGAGGTGGAGCTACGAGGGTGCCCCTTTAACAATTCTTCAGGTGACAACCGCAAACCGATTTTGGTGCTTCAGTCACTGGAAGACTATACGGTCACCTATGAGGTTGAAATCGATATGTCGTGCTGTCCCCCTGGTTTCCTATACAGGGAAGAAGAAATGACATGTGGGTGCTCCACCTCTGGAAGCTTTATTAGGACTTGTCAAACGAGAAACTTCACTGCCACTCTCTCTAGAGGATACTGGGCTGGCTACCTTTCTGACAATAACAGCTCCTGTCGTCAGCTTTGGGGAGGGAAATGTCCCAGTGGTTTCTGTTCCTATGATCCACCAACACCCCTACCACTCACCGACAGTGTAGACGACCTTGATAATTTGATGTGCGGTGGTAATAATAGGAAAGGCATTCTCTGTGGACAGTGCAAAACGGGTTATTGTAATCCAATAAATGTATGTTCTGCTCCTTGCATTAATTCTACATCGGCAGGTTATGATTGGTGGCAGTGGATTCCAAGTGAAACAACCCCGCTCACTGTATTCATTGTTCTCATATTTGTATTCGACTTCAACCTTCTTTCGGGTCCTCTAAACTCCTACCTCCTGTACGCTCAATTCATAGCAGTTATCTATGCCAATGACCATTGGGTACCTTTTGAGAAGCAGTTTCTTGGTGAAAGTGACGTTCATGTATATAACAATCGATCTCTGAGCAACTTTATGATCAGCTTGTATGGAGTGTTTACTGTGTCACTATTCAATATGGACTTTTTCAGTACACTTTTGCCACCATTTTGCTTCACTACAGATCTCAATGCTCTGCATCTTATTGGAATTAAATTTGCTTTCAAATTGTATCCACTTGTCATCATTATCATAGTTCTACTTGGATTTCAGATTCACAAAAAATGTCATAATTACTTCAGATGCTTTAGCTGCTGTAGCTGCTGTCAGACACTTTTCAGGTGGTTTTCATGGAAGTCAATAGTGCATGCCTTGGCAGCGATCTTTGTGTTGAATTATGCCGGTTTTCTGAAGTGGGCCACAGCTATTTTTTCTCCTGCTGAGATCGTGTCATTTCATAATCACAGTTTGCAAAAGTACCGTGTGTACCATCATGGAGACTGGGAGTTTAGCAATAGATCATACCTGGGAGTGGCCATTCCTGTTCTTTTAACTGTTATTATTATCAACCTACCAATGTCTCTCTTCCTGGCAATGTGCTACCCTGTCATACCAACATTGGTTGAACAGGTTAAAGATTCTCGCAACCGATGTTTGAGATGGCTGAGAAATACTTACTTTGTGAAAGTTTTTCAAAGAGACTGGGTACATCATACTGCCGAACTGTTTCAACAACCTTACAGAGATGGTTTGTACAAGTGCTTTGCTGGATTCCTACTTCTCTTCCGAATACCACTGATTGTTGTTATCATGATACCTAATGACTACAAATACTTAATTTGTGGAGTACTACTAATCGCATGGATTGTGGTGCATTGTCTGTGCTGGCCTAATACCAAGAAGTGGGTCAACATTGTGGACATGCTCATCTATGCTGACATGGCCATCATCAGCTTCATGCACTCATATAGGAACACCGCTGTAGCCCTCGTCAATGATGGTGATGGTGACGATCGTCCTAATCAACAAGAATCCTTTGATAAAGGTCTTCTCTTTCTGGAACTATTGCCAACATTTTATTTAGTTGGATATGTCCTTCATTTTCCTATGAAATTACTATGGCAACGCTGCATACGTAGATTCTTAGAATGCAGACAGATTCCAGATCGGCAGCCTCCGGGTGAGGTCGAATACGATGAATTTAGACCAGAAATATTAATTTCTTCAAATTCCTCGGAACCCAAAGCTAGAGCTGATGGATACCAGGAACTCTAGACTATAGTACTATACAAGCATCCACGTAAATGCATGTGTGGAGATCACAATTGTCTTCAGTATGTACACACCCTTAGTACTCAACACAGTGTTTAGATACAGTCTGTAAGTGATGACTATGTATCCTTCACGTAACATTTTGCTTGTACATGTGCTCATAATATTATTGAAGTTTGTACACGTACAAGTACATATTTTAATGTTTTGATGTACGTACTGACATGCAGATCTACTTTTCAATAATTAATACTGAATACATGCGATATCGAATTAATATATAATTGTTTAAAATTTAATGTATTATAAGTATAGAAATAGGTTATCATGCACCATGTACATGCAATAGAAATACCATATTGTGCATAAACGTAATAGGCAAAAATACTATATAAGTAATTTGGGTGTCTATATGTATTATATTATCTTTATATAATGGATACAGATGTTATACACGAAGAAAAAGATTATTATTAGTAGTAGTAGAAGTAGTAGTAGTACTAGTAGTAGTGGTAGTAGTATATTAGGACTAGTCAATGTACAGAGAGAAATAAAGTTATACATATATCACATTTAATAATAATAAATTTACCGTGATTATAATATAAATAATGATTAATAACGATAATAACTACACTATTATTATAATATATGCACACATATTTACAATTAAATAAGTATATATAATAAAACATTAAATTAAACATTAATGCAAGAATTATAATGACAATAATAAAGTAATAACAATAACAATAATAACAATAATAATAATAAATAATAATGACATACGTATAGCTAGTCATCAAGATCAGGGCAGCACAGGGAGCCCAACAGTGAAATAGCATTCCCTGTTTGGACAGCTAATGAGAGCATCTGCATCAAGAAGGAAAACAACTGAGCCCCTCCCTCTCATTATTATTATTATCATGTATTATTATTATTATAGCCCATAGTACTTTAAAAATGCAAAAAACGATATAACGCTAGTAAGTAAAAATTACATAATAACAATAGTTACACATAATATGACAATTATAACAGCACACATATACACATCAACTCAAATTAGTAGATATCAAAATCTGATCATGTTGTGATTGGCATGGAATCCAAGGTGAAAATGGCATTCCCTGTCCGAATGTCAACATTATCATTATTATTATTTTTATTATTCAATTATCTATTATATTATAATTCGGTAGAAGTGGCATAATATAATATATGCACCACCATGCAAAACAATATACATGCTGGCCTTGTAGCTAGCGGATTGCTGTACCCATTAAGGTGCTTGTACTCGATTGAGGAGGAGATGGATCTAGAATCACCCGTTTGAATTATGCTTGGTTATGGTAATCTTTTGCCTTTACTAGGAACATGGACTGGTGTTCTCCTGTAGGTGGCCTTGGATACCCTACGTGTGACCGATCATGAATTCCTTACTAATATGCAATTATTAAACTTCTTGCATTTTGTCTCAGAACCTACAGTACATACTCCTTACAAGTTTCAAAGGCCATGACCACTGGCCAATACTAAATCAATATTGTAATTAATATGAATGACTACTATATTATTATGCACAGGTCTTAATTTCCTGCATGCATGATTGACCACCATGTTCGAATTTCATTTATCTTTGCAAGAATTAAAGCAAGAACAAAATTAGAAATTAATGAATATTGATGTGTTGCATATATATATATATATATAATATTATATTATACATCATTCAAGGTAGTATTATTGCAGAAACCTATTATACGTGTATAATGCAGTTATGGTATATGGATATCGATTGCAAAATGCAAGTACGTACACACGTATGTACAATATAAGATATATAAAGTAATAATATAATATATAACAAGTATACTGAATACAATAACATATTAATGTCTTTAAGAAAATTAACTGCAAATCTAAAGTAATAAAATACACAGTTTAATGGGGGTTCTAATATGAAGCCTTACCACAAGAATAAAACAATAATATTATGTAGTCGTGCATATTATTGATCAAATAACATTAATGTGTACTGCATTTATAAAGAGTAATAGGTTATAATAAGATGGGATGCTGACTATCTGTCCAGGGGGAAAAGTCTCTATAGGTGCTACGATCTGTACCTTGGATGGAACAGGGCTTTGAAAAATCGCTCCTGAAGTGTTTGAAGGGAGTGTTTGTAACACCTCCCTGAGTGGATATGATTGAGGAAAATAGCTGAGAGTTGGTAACGGGAGGTACAGTGCTGTTGAGGTGGCCATTGGTCCTCGGTGGTGAGTGCGACTGGGCAAATGCTGCACCACGTTGAGTACTGAAGAAATCAACGTGCAGAGGTGTTTCTGGACTTGGAGAGCATTCAGTACTTGGGTTTACGGGTGAATGGTAGGAGGATGGCGGTTGACTACCAATACTGACACTGCTGTTGGTGCTGGCAGTACTCCCCGGACTGAATGCATTCAGCTGTTGTTGGTAAATGTGACTATCAGCGTGATTACTGTGGTCCGAGAAGCTAGATCTACTTTCAGGACTGAACACACTCAAGTGCGGTTGGTTGGTGATGCTATGAGGTGAGGTATGGTTACTGTAGTCACTCTGCCTCTCCAAGGACTGGTCTGACTCCCACATGATATCTCTGAGGAAGTCTTCTATCACATCATCGCAGTGGGATTGGCTCCCTCTCAGACCAGTCAGTGAAGTAGGACTGCCTGAGCTTGTAGGGCTTGAATAGGAAGTACTGGGGACCGACAGCGTGTTGCTCCCCTTGAACAACGGCGAGAGAGTGGGTCGTGACACCTGGTCAGGTGAAGAGTACCCACTGCTTGTGCACGACGAACACAGCCCGTGTCGGCTGGGTGGCAACTTTGCTTGTTGATTTGACTGAGGTATTGTTTGCTGATTTTGTTGGAGGGGCGTCTGAAGATGCGGTTTGTTGGGTGTTTGCCGACAGGGTTGTTGACTGAACGTAATTTGCTTGGGTGGAGAACCTTGAGGGGCTGAAATGGAATTGGACATGACAGCTGATTGCAAAGCAGCAGTCACAACTTCTCCAGTTCTAATGGAAAATAAAAACAACAAATGTATATAAAAGTATAAAATTTATGTGTTATATATGTCATATACACAATATAATTGTAATACGTTATGTCTGATATGGTTCTGGTCTTAAGATTGTTTGTGCATGCACTAAGAACAATACATATAAAAGTGTACAGGTACATGCGTACGTGTGTGTAGATATATGTACAAACATGCACTTACCCTACAATCCAAGTGCGCACTTTGAATCCTTTCCATTCGCCATTTTGAGCAATTTGGGGCTGAAAGGAACTTCTAACCCAAAGCCAATCTCCCCATGTAGTCACAACACGGTAAGGTGGACATACAAAAGATCCCTTGCAGAATACTGCAATATAGAAAAGATTGGTATATGAAAAACACACACACAAATACACCTGCACACACACACACAACACACACACACACACAAACACACACACACACACACACACACACACACACACACACACACACACACACACACACACACGATAACTTACTTAGTTCCTTTCTTTTAATCAAAATGCTGGCATCCAACTCATCTGCAGGGTGACGTATCACCTTGGCCTCCTTGCCAATAAGAGATTTTGAGCCATAGCCAAATATCCACTCACTCCTAAAAACAGAAGAAGTCGGCACACGTTACTTCAACATTTTACATACAATGGGCATACTGTATAATATAGTGAAAGGATCCTAAATGCCCTTCATCCCCATTCCGTGTTGATAAAGTGCAGCCATCTTGTGCTACCCTCTCACCTGATGTCAATCTTGACAAATCTACACTGCAAGTCTGCGAAGCTCTCCACATACGAGCCATAGCAAATCTCTGGGAGACCTTTGATGTCTTCACTTCGGCAGAGCAAAACTGCCATTGACTTGCTGTTTCCACTGGTCCAAGGTAAATCCCCCTTGGCACCAAATGTCTTCAAATAACACGTAACAAACACATTCTACAGAAGATGGAGGAACACAATGTTATTCACATCACTGATTATCCCCACTCAAAACATCATACCCGTGCTCTATACGTGTATATGTTGTAGGATAAAGCAACAGGATGCAAGACAATGGAGACATGTACAAATCCCAAACTTGCATCACACCAAGTGCACATCATGGAACAAACCATAACCAAGTTACTGTATCAAGTTACTCTATACAGGACAATACACCGACATGGCTATTGGAGACCCTTTGCACGTACTTTGTATTGAATTTTTGAGGCAGATCTGATGGAAGTAGACAGAGTTGTCTTCATCCCAGCCACAAAGTTTACTTTCTTGTTCGAGTCCTGTCCCTCAGTAAACACGGACATCAGAGAGTCCCTGGCCGTGTCATAATCATCAGGGTGTACTAGGTCATCCAACTGTTGACCAATAGTGTCCACCTACAGGGGATGGGAAAAGACAGGATAATTTTACAACATTGGAACGAAAGGAATGGAAAAACATATTGACTCATGTTTCAAAGTGGATGCTCATTAAATTTTACACAATGATTTTTGATATTTCGTTTGTAACACCTTTTGACAGGAATAGCGATGACAACCCTCGGAGTTGATGTTTAGGAAGAAACGTCTGAAGAAGTCTATTTAAACTGTGTTTCTAGAGCTCAAAACAACCAAAGGTTTCACAAACAAAAGATTATTTCAATACAGCAAGAAACATTCACTGTGCGAAAGATTTCTGATTACAATTAACATAGAATCTCTTCATCCAATGTGTAGTTTCATTACATATGTCTCTAGACATACTTCCATGTTTAATCTAGCACGAGTTCAGGGAATCCACAAAAAGAGGAATATCAGCAGTCTAGCAGAACCTTCCCACTCAAAACAATGACATAAGATCATGATCTCAACAGCAACCATTCATCTGCCTCCCAATCCAGCCTTGAGAGGTGTAAAAAAAGGTTGACGGAAAATTGATAATTTGAGGAAGTAGACTGTCTCTGCCATAACAAACAATTCAAATTAAAAACATTCACGAGGCTGCTGCCTTCTTCTCCCTGCACATACGCAATTACTTGTGCTTCTCTTTCGAGCTCATAAGAACATATTTACTTAATAAAAATAATACAATAAATTCACTATTGCAGTATACACATAGGAAGACACTTTTATTATGTTCCAGGTCACTGGAAAGTATTAATTTTGCCTCAAATGTCTGTTTATTTCAATCGCACAAACCTCAGAAATCTGATTCTGTTTATGTATGTATGTACATGTGTGGCAATCAAAGCAGAATTGGAATATTTGTGATTATATGGAAATCATTCACGAATTTATCTTTGACAAGTACTGTATATCGAGTGTCCGACACTGAAAGTCAAAATGAAAATAATACAAGGACTAACAACAAGCTTTGCTGCGGTGTGTGTGCTGTTCATACCCAAATACCAAGGCTACCAGCTTTAGTAGGGATGACAAACACATACCCACCCACTGAAACAAATCATGTAATTACAGGTATGTAAATATGATCAAGTGACCTAGCAAGAGTAGCTATACTTCATGTCTGTACCACAGGTGTCATATTGTGGGCTTTTCAGTGAGCATATGTTGAGTATTGCACTACTTCAGGTAGGAAAGAGTATTGGAATATATGCTTAAATATAATGTGTAGCTGTTGAATGTACTGTATGTACAACATCAGTATGATAGGCATAGGCATGTATGCACTATCACACATGCACAGCCATATATTTGTCAACTGCAGAGACATCAGGTCTTAGAAGGCAGAAATATAAACACCATAGGAAAGTTGTAGTACGTTGTGCGCATCCTTTACATAAACAATTTCTTCTATGTGATGTATTTCAGAGTGTTGTTAATAGACAGCTCACTGCATGAGTTGTAACAAGTATATTGGGTGTAGTTGGATGAATTGGCAACCCACAGGTGTATGAATGAACAAGAATGGTAGCAGGGCATGTGTGGGGTGTGAGTTACCTCAAAACCATAACATACAAGCAGACAGGTACACAGGGTGGTTGGGTTACATAATACAAACTACGCAATTGGTGACCATTAATGCAATTTTTCAAATTGAAATGACGATGACCTTTCCACACGAGAGGTCTTACAACAAGCCCACAAACCATAAGTATGCACGCATAGTGTATACATACATCTTCAATCCATAACATGTGTACAGTGTATGTAAATATAGCATCAACACTCGACATATATGGATGAACACATATGCATAGTTTATGCAAATGTACACATAAAATTATACAAAGCAAACATTATGTGCTTGTGTATGGCTTCCAAAGAGAAAAACACAGAATTACAAAAACACAGAATTTTAACTTCTATATCACTCTAATGTCTTAGGCATACCAGGATAATGAGGAATTACAGGGGAAATACTCCTCCCAGCATCACATCTGTTTCTCATCACTGCGGCACGTTGTAGCATGATTATTTCACACCAGACCACTTAACCTTCAACAAACACCCTCTAATGGTTATGTACTATACTCGAGACGTGTTATGTGAACCACATCGTGGACAGATAACATCATACGAGGGGGTGGGTGTGGGCGTGGGCGGCAGCAATACAGCCAAGTATTTTGGAGCAAACTTCCCACTTGATAACATTGAATGTTTTCCAGTGTGCCTATAAGAAAACTGCATATTTTTACTGTGAGGACGATAGATTATATTCAATTTAGATGCGAGGGTAACTAATTATAAAATATGAACAGATATTGTGTAGTAGAAAGTTTCTACAAGGTTTTATTTTATGTTTTTGTTCTTTTACACAAAAGTTTGAGTCACGGATGACAGTACAATGTGATAAGCCAAAAATTGCTTTTAAAACTGTGCCGATCGATCGAGGGTTGTTTCTGAAAAATAGTGTGAAATCGTCTTCACCAAAAATTCTCACTATGATACAGTGTACGTATATACTGTATGTACGTACATGCACAACACAGTCTATAGGTGGAGAAGGGATGTGAATAGGTAGTCCTACCAAACAGGGTTTCCCCCAAAGGGGGGTACCAGGGCGCCCCCCCCCCCCTTTATTCTCTGTCCTGTGACAACATTTTTTTGTTGGAATAAAGATTTAAGATCATTGATCATAAAGATTATTGTGTTTAGTGTTAAAGCAATATTGATAATTATACATCAAAACTTTCATACTGACATCCCCCCCCCCTTTATTTTTTTTTCTGGGGGAAACACTGCTACTAAACACAAAGAGGGTGCCACTAAATATGTATGTTGTCACTCACCAGAAGGGGTCCGAGCTGCTTGGTGATGTTCTCACTGGCATACATGATATTCAGCTCACTGTCCATCAGTAACACAAATCCACTGAATCCCTGCAACAAGTATACAAAAGGAATGGTGTACGTATATTTACAAACAATGGACCAATTGACCACTGTGGTACTAACGCACAGTTACTGAGAATAAGACAACAACAACAACAAACAAACAAACTAAGTGAGGAGATACACAAACCAATTGTTTTTTGGTTTTTTTGTTTTGGGGGAGGATAGGTGATGAGGACACATTCAATTTCATTTAGCCCACTGATTGCTGTGGTTCCTGTTGGTTACCCACGTATGGCACCACAAGGATAATTGGGAAATTTAATGGAGTTCTAGTTCTAGATTACACAAGTAACAATAACAAACCAAACAAATTTAATATGTCCTTTCAGGTGGAAAGTGTTAAAAAAACTGAGGTGCATCGAAGAAACTAACAAATGCATTCTGAATATGTGATCATGTGTACAAGATCAACACAACTACATGTGGGGATGTAGGAGTTGTTTAACAGACTAAACGTGGGAGTTCACAATAAATCAACCATGATATATGTATGCATACAAAATATTACGAACCTATGATGTTACCATAGTAGCAGTGTATCCATGTACAAAATAATTCAAAATTCACATCAGTGCAACATTTGACAGTACATACCAGTAGGATGGAGTACAAAGTAACGGAATTCACATAACATTAACACATATTACAAACAGGGAGCTGTGACATCTTGGCTTATGTACGTATGTACTGTAACACATCACATCCATTAGATTGAATATTTACGTTCAAGCCACACTTGCTCCCCCTACATGCATAGCAGTGAACTTGCATGAATGCACAAAACCATGTAATTGCAGAGTCTTCAAGGAAGGTCGAGGTGAGTAGTACTACACAATCAACGGGGGTGAATATAAGAGAAACGAATGCTATCTGTAGCCACAGGTACTTACCGGAACATCAATCGAGGAGGTCAATGCAGACGTCATTCTCTTCACATCAGTCTCTGCATGGAATGATAAATACAAACATCATAATGAAACATTGTACCTGCCATACGTATGTGCGCCATGAAATGGAAGTACAATGAGTACAGTGTATGTACGTACACATGTACTGTAGTTGTGAGTGCACGTGTTGCAAGTGACTTCAGTGCAAGCAGTGCTTGGTATTCAAAGACCTCAAAAAGGTTTCAAACCTGTATGCACATGTCCTGACTTCCACAACTACTGTACATACACTGTACAACACAAATACCATATGTTTGAGATAAAGTACACAGAACAAGTTCAAAGGCTTTGTAAAACTCTGGGGAAATCACAATCTATTCACAGAATCCTTTCAGTAGTGTACAAGTATGCACGCAGATCTCTCTCGAGTGTGGATAAAATGGATAGCGGTGAAATGCTTGAAGGATTACATAAAAGCAACAAAAGTACCTAGCAGTGCTGATTCATAAGTGATAAAACTGAATATACCAACATAGGCAGCAATCATAATGCTATGTAGCACAGGAAGTTTGAGCACTAACAAAACTTGGTGTTACATGTATATTACTGTGGAATCTCCCGTGTGCTACATATGTATAGACGTACACACATGTGATTGTTGTATTGTCTCCATACCACGTACAGCATAGTTATGAGTGCAGAAAACCCCAGTATTCTTGGAATTGGGCATGACCATAGCATACCACACGGCAAACAACGACAGTGCATGGTTGATAGTTTTTGGCACACAATACATTAAAAGACCAGTTACTATTCAATTCTTCAAAATTCACGCATAGGTTTATGTACATATATAAATTTGGAGAATTTCAATATGGAAATGAAGATGATGATGAAAGTGAAGTACTTCTTTCATATTTCACAGCAGCCCACTTTCTCACAAGAAAGTAGAATGAGCCCACCCACACATCACAACACAGAGGGGCTCACACAGAAAGTGTAATTTCAAGGGGAATAGGGTTAGACTACACAAGCAGTTGTGGCTAGAAGTGGCAGAGGAATGTTCACTCCAGTGTGTCATGAGAGGAATGTGAAGGCCTTACAATGCAGAAAGCCGATCAAAGGGGCTACTGGTAACCTGATATTTGATTCTTTGCATTGAAACACTATCTATCCACCTCAGATCCTAGTGCACAACTGACACATACAAGTAATGCAAAGCTCCCATGTACTAAAGTCTGCCTGTAATACTACCTGAGACAGACATACGTATATGGATGTGGAGACAAACAGATAGGAAGGAAGTCCACAAGCAACACATTGCATCACAGGCTGCAACGTCACAGTAGGATACACATAACACAACATAACATGGCCTACAAGATGAAAGAGAGTATTAGGTATAATGTGTAAGTCTCTTAGGTAAATTCTATATTCACTTATGGTTACTACAACAGTGTACGTATATTGAGAAGTCTACTAGCTGGACGGTTGAGGCTACCAAATGACCACCACATGTATGCACAATGTACAACACAAACCAACAAATCCCAGGGTGGAGAAATACGCAAACTGCCACACATAGCCATAGGTATGCACACTACACAGTATGCACAATAGGTACAAATAGGAACATTGCCATGTGTGCTTCAATAGCTGTTCAATGAGCTCATAAAATTGCGAAAACCCCAAAATTAGCTACAAAACCTTCAACAAACATTAGTAGCATTTTTGCACAGTGCACATGTACTGAGATGAGCCAGTGATCGGTATTCACTACAGCACATATATCAGCAGTTCACCACCATACATCAAATTCACATATTGATCTACTGTGTTGGTATGTATGTATGTACGTTACTGGCCTATTCATGGAGTACAGCGAGGACAGATCTGATACCAAAACAACCTCCTACACTTCACAGAAAAGGTTTGCATGCCTTCAACTGAAGAAGTCAAATTGGCTGTGAGCATGTGACAGTCATGAAGATTGTACTACTTCAGAAATGTAATGTAGACAGACCGGTGGTGGTGAACAACAGGGCACACTGCACAAGCGGCAAAAAAATGCACAACTATGGCAAATTAACTCAGGGGGTCACTTGGCACAATGTGTGTTAAGGTACATGCATACACTGACTGTCTCACAGCATCCACATAAAATCCCCTTTGTATGACACAGTAATTGTGGTATTGTAGTTGTGTGGATTCATTCTGGGAAAAACCTTTGAGTATGAGTTTCTATAGTGTACATGCTGGCATATTGGACAGGGGTAATGCATGTAGATATGATCCTGTGAGTTACAGCCAATATTATTCCAAAACAGCCACTTAGTAGACATGGTCAAATGTATATTTCTTGAGAAAGGAATCTGAAGTATTTGACACTTCTTCTACTTTTTAGGTTGGGATCACCACAGCAAATCTTGACCGCATAATGTAGCTGTAAGATCGAAACTTAGTAGATATACTGAGTCAGAGGGGGACTCACCACACTGCGATAGCCCTGGGATAGCCTTCATTTTGATAAAGTGGAGTGCTAGTCTGATAAGAGCGGTGCGATCAGCCTTCTTCAACTCTTCCTTTGACAGAGGAAGAACATTGGTAAACTCGGAGATCATAGTGTTCTCCTCTTGTCTTCTTGCAGCTGTTAGGTCTCTGTTACGTTGCATTTTATCAGGCGAACGCTTGCGTCTATAGAGAATTACGAAGAATGTACATTTGTCATGCATGCAATCATTTGTAATGCTTGGTGTGTATAATATTATGTACGTACATACATATCAGGTTCATAGTATGCACTCATACCATCTAAAGTATACTTGTGTGAATAAAAGTAAAACAGTTCCCCCTCTCTCTCACACCACACACACACACACACACACACACACACACACACACACACACACACACACACACACACACACATATATACACCAGACACACACACACACACACACACACATACACACCAGACACACACGCACACACACACACACACACACACAACACACACACACAACACACACACACACACACACACACACACACACACACACACACACATATATACACCAGACACACACACACACACACACACACATACACACCAGACACACACGCACACACACACACACACACACACAACACACACACACAACACACACACACACACACACACACACACACACACACACACACACACACACACACATACACACACATACACACAACAGGTGCATTCAATGGTCCAGTAAATCAGACTAAATTATACTTAATAACCCATGTACAACTGAACCAGGGGAGGGGAAAATGTACCCAATGTTACTCCAATGCTGCTTATTATTACCCACTGGTTATATTGAAACCCAATGATACTTTAGATTCACCACAGGCACTCCGAGAGCATTGGAATGTCTAAGGATGGATACTTCATATGTCCATGCGTTCACGTACGTACACAACAACCATGCAGTAACGACGCAATGACAAAAATTCTACCGGGGACGATATTGAATGTCACCGCCGACATGTGACGCCCTTGAGGGCGGCGTGTCGTTCCTCGTTCAGCGTACAGCTCTTAGAATCATAGTTACACGACATCGGCCTTTCGGACGTTATGGTCTAATAGTCCAAACCATTGTTACGAATCTGTCTGGCCGAGACGGCAAACCCCGAGTTGTACACCATAGGTTCCTGTAATAATCTCCTGGATATCGGGTAGAGGGTGGCAAGATTCGTCTCGCCTTTGATACATTACGCTCGCGTTTGACTGTTCACTTTAACAAGGCGAGGTGGGAAGGATGGCCAGTGGTGTAGCGAGGGAGCGACGAATTCCCGCGCTTCCGCACACAAGCCTCGCTCGAGAGTTCGACCTAGTCCACTCTCCCAACGAACCGTATACAGTTCCAACGAGACATCTACAGCTGTTATCCGACATAAGGTACAGCTACGGTTCGACTGTTACTTGTGGCCTATCATTATTTCAAAACTCTTAATTTAATGCGCTATATTATACGTGTAATACTCGCAATATCTGACTGTCGAACAATCACTCACTGCCTGGATGGTTTAGGCTCTTTAGAAGTCGGTTGATTGGACCCAAAGAAGAACATCTTTCCTTCAAGACCTCCGTCCATACCAAAACGCCTTTCTCTCCAGGGGATGTTAAAAGATATTGGCAGAAAAAAAGACGAATCCCCTATTTGATCGAGGGCGTTTCAATTACGCATAAGGAAGTGGGCAGGAAGTATGACAATGTGGACAACCTGTCTACACACGTAGGACTGTATAATTACACATGCACGATAATAATAATAGACTGTACACTACATAAAATGTACAGAAATAATATTATAATATTATATTACAAACAGTAGTAATAATTAACATTACCACCAAATCAAGTAAAACACTAACAGAAATAAGGACTAAGCTTCAATTAGCTAAGTAAGTCATCCATGTCCTGTTTGCTAAGGGAGGAAACTCCTAATTGCAACTGCGAAGAGGTTGGTCTTGGCTCTCCCATAAGGCCTGGAGTATATCCTCTGGACACGGGAGTTTGGGCTGGGAAAAGTGATTGAGCCCCCACACCATGCTGCATAGGGAAGGATGGTTGTGTTTGTTGAGCAGGGAAGGATGGCTGTGTTTGTTGAGCAGGGAAGGATGGCTGCGTCTGTTGAGCAGGGAAGGATGGCTGTGTTTGTTGAGCAGGGAAGGATGGCTGCGTTTGTTGAGCAGGAAAGGATGGCTGTGTTTGTTGAGCAGGGAAGGATGGCTGTGTTCGTTGAGCGGGGAAGGATGGCTGTGTTCGCTGAGCAGGGAAGGATGGCTGTGTTCGCTGAGCAGGGAAGGATGGTTGTGTTTGTTGAGCGGGGAAGGACTGCTGTGTTTGTTGAGCAGGGAAGGATGGCTGTGTTTGCTGACCAGGGAAGGATGGCTGTGTTTGCTGACCAGGGAAGGATGGCTGTGTTTGCTGACCAGGGAAGGATGGCTGTGTTTGTTGAGCAGGGAAGGATGGCTGTGTTTGTTGAGCAGGGAAGGATGGCTGTGTTTGCTGAGGAGGCATAGATCGGATGTCCATGTTATTGAACAATGAATTTGGTGTCGTTAACACTTGCTGATTAGTGGTCAATTCTGAATTGCTCAGCATGACTGTTGCAGATGAAGAATACTTATCAGGTTGAGTGGAAGGATGCAAGCCACTTACTGACATTCCTGAAAAGAGAGACTGTGTTGATGTTGGTTGGAGCATCGGTTGCTGTATTGATGTTGGTTGGAGCATTGGTTGCTGTGTTGATGTTGGTAGGAGCATCGGTTGCTGTGTTGATGTTGGTTGGAGCATCGGCTGCTGTGTTGATGTTGGTTGGAGCATCGGCTGCTGTGTTGATGTTGGTTGGAGCATCGGTTGCTGTGTTGATGTTGGTAGGAGCATCAGCTGCTGTGTTGATGTTGGTTGGAGCATCGGCTGCTGTGTTGATGTTGGTTGGAATGCTCCTTGTGATACAGAAGATTGCGTGTTGAAAGTAACTGCATTGCTAAGGGAAGTTGTCAAAGATGACGGACCAAGGGAGTTTTGTCCTGATAGGTGTGCATATGAACTTGGAGGTCCAGAAGTTGTTTCTGTTTCTCCAAACATGTTGCCAAGAGGAGCAATAACTTTGGACGTGGTCACAGGAAGGCTCTGCTCACTGTTTTGAGGGGAGCTGGTCTTGGTCTGCAGCACAGGGTTCACAGCAGGCACCTGGGTCTGGTTCACCTGGACAACATTGCGGTGTGGCCTGGTGAGTAGTGGTGATGACTCTCCTTGCTCCCAAGGGACCCCTCTGACCTCAGTTGAAGCTTGCTGCATGCTAGATCGATCCATGGATGCGGAGGAGGAAGAACCCGCCACAATAGAAGGTGTGGGTGTTTCCGTTGGCATAGTCTGATTGACTGGCTGCATTGGTTTTACAGTCGAGAGGATATCTTTGGCGCCGAACGGTAGATTGTGATGTAATGTTGCATCATCACTTCCCATTCTGCTTTTCATTTCCTGTGCAAGTTCAACAGTTGATCTACAAGAAGAAATAATCACAAGGGATAGGTGAATGCATAGCTGCATTGGATAATTTGTAAAGATCATGAAAAATGTTTTTGTGTGTATGTGAGCGTATCTCTCTCTCTCTCTCTCTCTGTGTGTGTGTGTGTGTGTGTGTGTGTGTGTGTGTGTGTGTGTGTGTGTGTGTGTGTGTGTGTGTGTGTGTGTGTGTGTGTGTGTGTGTGTGTGTGTGTATTCGCATATAAAATGTAGGTTATGGCATAATATTGTTACTTTTGCACACATTAATGTTTGAAAAATGTGCAATATAAAATGTTAAGACATTGAAAGATGAGTTACCAATACAGTACACACTGATTAGTAGAGGTACACACAAACTCACATTGTTTGTTCCTGCATCTTCCCCAGCTGCTCCAAATACGCCCTTTGCTCATTTTCAACTTTTGTCAATATTTCGTGAATAAGACGACTAAATTGCTCAAACTAAAGAAGAAAGATAGCCCTTAACACACACACACACACACACACACACACACACACACACACACACACACACACACACACACACACAGGGTACCCTTTCATCCTATTGTTATATTAACAACTGTGAATTAGTCAAAAACAGGTTGGTGTGTAATCTAGGCCATACTAATGAACCTACAATATATACAGCACAGACGCACTATTGTTGTGGAAGACAAGGTCAGACATGGACAATGAGTGCTCTGTTCACTCCACACTCCAGCCTACATTGGTATGTGGTAACCAAGACAACTGGTCCACACCATGTTACCAAGAATGCAAAGTAATGTCAACAATCCCACCCGGATAAGCGGAAGCTAAGTGATCCTATTACATCCTATGCAGTAAGTATCCAAAGTAATAAACCACAGACACACAGGCATACACACACACACAACACACAGACAGCACGCACACAGAGACAGCACACACACACACACACACACACACACACACACACACACACACACATACACACACACACACACACACACACATACACACACACACATACACACACACACACACACACACACACACACACACACACACACACACACATACACACACACACACACACACACACACACACACACACACACACACACACACACATACACACACACACACACACACATACACACACACACACACACACATACACACACACACACACACACACACACACACACACACACACACACACACACACACACACACACTTGTGAGGTCTTCAATGTTGCTTCTAATGACAGAGACAGAAGATGAGGCAAAACTGAGCGAGCAAGGTAGTTTCGGTCCACATTAAATTTCTTCCCTTTCATGACAGCATGGTACACACCCAGAATGGACATGAGCACTGCAGGTTGCTTGGAATCAACCGTAGTAAGACTGGGGAGGATCTGATGCAGTACCACGTCCTTGTCAAACACATCAAGCAATTTTGAAAGAGAAACTAAAATTTTCACTCTGAGCTACAGGCAAAGGTGAACAGAACAAAACAATCACATTCTTGTCAGCACTGTTGGGGATGTACTGTATGCTGACTAGTGAATTTTTTTGAATGTACCCGTATACGTCTACAGTGGAGGCTCTTATGGACAGGACACACAGGGATCATAAACCACCTCATCTGCTGTGGAGGAGTTGCTCATTCTTTAGATGTGAAATTGTATTGGGGAATCCACATGGGTGTCTTAAAATGTGTCCTTTGTAGGGAGGTAATCTCTACCATGTCCTTTATTCAAAGTGTCCTCAAATAGAGGTTTCATGTCCAGTAGGTACATGCATGAATACGAGGTGTGTATTCACACATTGTGTGTATTCAATGGCGAATATAAGATGCCGTACTTGAGGCTCCAGTAATGCTTTTGATTCACAACACAAAGTGTGAGAGAACTCTACGTGGGATGCGGGTTCCTGTGAGATTGCTAATAAGGCTTCCTCAGAACTCATCAATCAACAGTATCCCCACAATTGATAAACCACAAAGGTCATTATCAAAGTACTTTTATGGATTGTACCAAGTGAGTCATTGTTTATTTTGCACTATTGTCCCAGCAGACAACATGCCGACCAGAAATAATACTATTCTGCAATGATAACACAGCCACAGTCTGGTCCACATAATAATATTCACAGGTTGAGGAAACAACCTATGAATATCTTAAACATAGAGCCTATACGTACTATCATAGGATTTGTCTCAGAAATCAACCAGAAACAATATACACACAGAAGGTATTCATAAAATTGGTGCTGTGGTATATATATATATATATCACACAAGAGAGGTATAGGAAATTCATCCCAGGGCCAATGTGACCAGATGACGTGAATAGTTCTCATTGCGTCAGTGACACTTTGTTATTAGATTAAAAAAATTTTGATAGTGGTCTAATTGATAACTATATTCACACCTGCAGTGGAATGTGACCTATGTGGGTGTAAACACTCAATACCCCAGTGTTACCTATAATAGTGTGTGGCATTGTTTGGAACTGTGTGTATGTGTGAGTGTGTGTATGGACATGCATGTGGTGTGTGCAGTGTGTGTGTGTGTGTGCATGAGGTTGAATGTCTCACACCTGACAACTCACAGAGAGTGAATCTGTTGTACTTAGCAACATTAAAAGCTGTCCAACAATGGATTTATTCAAAGAAGTAAAGTCCAGCATTTCTGCAAACTCCGGCAATACACCAATACACAGCTCCTAAACAGGACCGCAGAGAGAACAAGACATGACATTAACTGTGAACATGCAGTATGCATCCTGTAACATACTCTATTCATACCTCACATATATACATAAGTACACCTGTAGGCACATGTTGGTATTGTATGTTCATATACGTACTGTCATAGCAACATAATATTATGTACACCGAGTGAAGTATGTATTTATAGTGTTTGGGCATTCAAAAGCCCTATATTGCTCCACTTTCTTGAAGGTGCCTGTCATAGTGCCCATTGTGATCTCATAAACTTGGTAAACCTGGTCATTCATGAAGTCAAACTTCGAAAAAGCTCCATATGGCCTTCACATTATAGCTGTTTCAATTCTCAACACAATTGATCTTCTTGAACCTAAACAGTCTTTGTAGAGATGGAAAGCTACAAGGAAGCTTCGTTTGGCAGTAATGTTCTGTAAAGGATAAACCGACTGGCAAGTAACCTGATTTCCCCCCTGGGCCATAGGTGCCCCATGACTTATTTCAACTCAAAGTACTCATTATTACAATGACAGCGTTTAGTGTTTTTTTGCATTTACTTCTTGGAATGCAAATCGACAATTTCACAGCAACTTCTGATTCATGTCACAGACTGACACTCAAGTGGCTGCTACTCACACACAGTTCTTCAGACAATGATGCCATTATCCCCATTACCTATCACTGTTCACGATAACCGACTTATCTTGATCATCACAAAGTACACTACATGACCCTACATACTTGTTCCAGCTTACGTATGGATGGAGTACCTATCTACGTAGACCAGCAAAATAATCTTATTCTGGTACGGTGTTGGTATGTAGATAGGCAGTACTTAGTTACCATTTGGCATACCATCCACTGATGTGAGAAGGACAACAAGCCATGCATTACTGAATGGCATTCTGCCCACAACTGCACCCACACTAAAGCGACAACAAAGATCATAGAGACGTATACATTACTACAAGTTTGAGATCATCTGTGTTTATATACCTACACTGATGTATGTACACAAGACAATATACAAATTCACGAAATTGTACTGATGGTCAAGATTAGCAGTGATGTGTGCTGTGAATACCTCTCCACCACACTAGTGAGTTTGGTTGTACGTATATCTATACCATAGGCGGCGGAACAGGGGGGGCCAAGGGGGCCATGCCCCCCCCCCACTTATCACAAAGGTGGGGCCAAGAATGTCTATGTAGAGTATTACATGCATGGACACAAGTGCAATATTAATCATGAGTTCAGCACCAAGGCCCCCCCACTTGCCAAACCATTCCTCCGCCTATGTATACTATAACCATACTACATTAATACTATTTCAACATAGTTTATACTACCTGTACAATGCCTGCAGATGATGGACGTAAAATGCCAGCATTTGCCGTTCGTGATTTACAAAGAAACAAACCAAGTGTTTGAAGTCATTTGAACCACCACATGATATTACAGGCAGGAAGCCATACAACACACATAGGGACAAACCATAATATCTTCAATCTCTCTTTCAAATGTGCTACTGTACATGATATTATACTGTATATGGCTACATATAGAGCATGTATAGACACACCGGTATGCTATGCAAAGGTGACCTCAGGCAAGAACCAAACTACCTACGTGCCCATACCTTGAGGTAGGCACATGACACACAGTGTTAATATTACAACTTATCAAGGTCATGTCTCAGAGTCCATTCTATGTAGAATCTTATGCCATCCCAAGATTTAGCTTGTGACCTTAGAAGTGTACATCAGAACCCACAGCAAACTGACCTCATTAAGGGGTTTAATTGGTCCCTTGCTGGTGGTTGTAGTGATTTCCCAGAAGAACACTTTTAAATTTTGTCACATTTCATCACTTTAGTCACAATATTCTTAACTTTTTCGTGGTAAGAGGTTGTAACATCATTGCCCAAGTGGCAAACATAATTGTCATAATAAACTTTGACCTACACATAATCAAATTATAGATACTATACACAGGTGATATGCGCTATAGGTCATCTAAACTGGAACTACGTACATCCAGGTGAGGGGTGGATTGTAATGGGCAACTACTGTATCCCTCTGAGCATACAGCTATGTGTATCGATACGTGGTTGATATTACAATTAAATATTAGGTCTACTTGTATTGTGTGTACAGCAGTGTACGAAGGGACCAGTCACTCACTGCAGTACAAGCATGCACATCAAGTGAAACATCACCAAGGACACACTACTTCATTCTGCTCAATACGTTGTCATTGCCCCGGGCAATTATAAGATGAGCTATGTATGGGCCTTCGAAGGTATGTACAAGAGATATGATCTTACATACCTTTAGAAAAATAAATTTTTCTCAAGTACGTACATGAAAGACAATACACATACTTTGTACACTGCATGTAGTCATATGGGTGCCACCCAGAACCACCCACACTGCTCATGGATGCAAATTGGCTCCAGAGCTTTCCTTTGAGGGGTCATGTGTACTGAAAGAAATCACTTAACAAAGTAAAAACTGTGAAATTTCATAGGATTGACATTGCAAGGAAGGCAATGCTAGGGATTCAGGACACTGCGTAAACAATTACATAGAGTGAAATGAGAACGTAACAATGTTACAATCTGGAGGGAGTGGGAGGATAGGGAAAGTTGCACACCAAAAGGTTCACGGCAAAGAATGGCAGTGATGCGTGGTATCCCGTGGTTATGAAGTTTGCCCACTGATATGACATAGTTACATGCTGAGGTGAAGGCCCATTGCCTACAAATGGTATTCGTGTACTTTAAACTTCCATTATTACAAGTATTATACGTACAGTATGCTTATAAGTACACACAATATACTATACACATACTGTACATCCTACATTCCATAGGGATTGTATACCTTCCAATCCAAATACGAACAGCCACACTTCAGATTATCGTTGAACCTTCTCATTCCCCTGGGGCAGGGAAAGTCCAAATGAACTAAAGGGGATTTTTTGAGGGCCAACCACACCATTGTACACGGGTACTTTATCACAATCACACAGGAAGTGAGAGGGACACGTAACAATATTAATTTTATCTTCTAAGGCAAAACATTGCCTACTAAACACACCATGACAATGTGCAAGTATGTGTACTTACGTATATGTGCACATGGTACATGCTGTGTGTACTATGACCATGTGATAACAATAATGTACATACGTATGTATATGTACATTGCCATTGTGCACATGTGTACATATACATTAATTTTGTAAATACAGATGTGCTGTGTAAATTTTGTGAATGGCGGTGCAATGAATATTGGCATTTTTAGCATCAATATTGTTTCCATTTTGACTTGTGATATGATAGGCTCGATATCTATAATAATTTTTCCCCCCTGTGACCACAACAGGGAATTTATATGCTCGATTTTAAAATGCCAAGAACGGGAAATTGGGTCTAGGAGTTGCGTAAAAAGGCTTCGCCAAACGTGATATCTTCAGCGAAGTTTCTTTTAAACCTGAATGGGATACCAAAGTCCAAAGTAATTCCAATTCTTTGAATCAGTAATCATTGCTTGTTGTACACGTGATAATGTAAACAGGGAAATTTGCACTCCTCATATTGGCCTACAGGTACCAATTAGCAAAATTTGAGAGAATTATTACATAATGTGAACATTTTCCACATATGGTGAGATTTTACATGAGAGCACTCACACACAACAGTCGAGTCTACAGATTTACAACTACATCACCTGCGGGAAACTGAATACAGACGAAATGTTTCAATTGCACTGTGATCACATAAGTGTTATCTTATCTCAGTGCGGCCCAAGTAAAGGCAATAAACAATAGACATCAATTTAACAATGTTTTGAAGGAGTGGGAAAGAAAACTTTCAACAGCAGTAATTGAGAATCAACAAGGAATTAGGACACGAACAAGGTGTCACAGGAGGTTGACGTCAGATCAATTGTCTGATAACAAAAGAGAGCAAAGAACAACAGCGTATTCTTAGTTCTGAATGACGGCATTGTTTAGCTAATGAGCCAAATCCTAGTATGTAAGTGGTAAGGAGACACACATTTTCCTCTCTAGCACAAAAGTCTTAGTATACAGTAATAGTATACATGCATATCAGGCCATCGATACATATTTTTTAATGTAATTAACCAATACTTAGAATACATGACATTTGATGCAATCTGATTATCCAATAACGATAATCAAATTTCTCTACTGAACATTGTCACAATGATATCCTCAAATCACATTTTACTACGCATTCAATGAATTCTGGTGAGTACTTGTGAACAAGTGAAGAATATACGTAAGATACAATGTTCCCATGCATGTGAATACAGCATATGTGTATGTATGTATGTATGTATGATGTACTAGTGTATGTGCATACGAACAGTAGTTGAAGCATGGTGAAAGTCATGGTACATTTAAAATGAAATTAGAATACACATCTGTAATGTCTGAGAATGGAAGGGTTCGTGGGAAAGCTGAGCTAGGAGGAATATAAAACAATTGATGTGAATGAGTGGTATTGAATTGTATGAAAATAGCAAACACTTGAATGTGAATATAACGTGCCTACGTGTAAACAATATTTTCATGTGTGAAGTGCATCATCTAATATAAAAGGTGACTATGTTATGTGTGAAGAGGTGAAACATTTACCTGATTGTGCACGTGTGGGATTACGTACATGTGATTGTGTGTGTGTGTGTGTGTGTGTGTGTGTGTGTGTGTGTGTGTGTGTGTGTGTGTGTGTGTGTGTGTGTGTGTGTGTGTTTGTTTGTGTATGTGTGTACGTATGTGAGTGTGTGTGTTGTGTGTGTGTGTGTGTGTGTGTGTGTGTCTGTGTGTGCGTGTGTATGGTATGTGTGTGTGCACACATGTGTATAAATGTATGGTAGAAGAAATAAAGCACAATAATGAACAAAAGTAAGCAGTAATATGATAGCATACTGTATTCCTTCATCAGGATATTCAAATGGAGTCTGACTATGGAAGAAGTGTCTTTCTGAGAGCTGATACAGGGTAATGTGCTATAAAGTTATTGCATATAAATACTAATAGAATTACAGTAATTATGTAAAGCACAACCTCTAGCAATTCCAAGAAATCCCACAATTCCCTCCTGTGGGATTCAATTAGGTCACACACAAAAGTGCCACAAAGTTCAAAACACATCACAAGACACTTCAAGTGATTCACGGTGACACACTGTGAGGTCATGCAAGTCAACACACTGCACTCAAGGTATGGCATAATACAGACCATAAGCACACAACAATGGATAACAAATAGCAGATTACGTAGAACTAATTATAAAGTCTTGATAGATACGATCATTATGTGTGTATCACATATACAGCATACTGTACATATGTAGGTGTAGGAAGACGCCCAGCATTGAGATGGGGGGAACATTGTGTCATTCAGGAAGTACTTGTGTAATCATTTGGCAGGGGCCATATTCATCTTGTTTAATGAGGTCACAACTGGGCCATCCCACTTAAACTGGACTAGTGTGAACGGGGTCTCAGCTTCTCCCACTCACACGCTTATGCATTACACATGCAGTACAACACGTCACACTACAATGGAGGACAACTTGGCATGCGCTTGTTGGAGGCAATTTCAGTAAATCTTCTTTCTCCCAAATCTCAATTTACTAGAATGCTACAATTTGGGTTTATGAGTTGTAGCTTGATTATAGCGCTCCATTTTGAGGTAATTCAGCACTTTTGCAAGGTCATTTTGGTGTACAGTTGGGGGGGGGGGGGGGGTAATGCCCCCCTTTCAAATATTTGAAGGGGCAAGTGCCCCCTGGCCTACCGGTTCCTATAGTCCTATGTATGGCATTTGCATAAACATTGTACATATGTACATATGCATTGTACATATGTCACACATCTTAGATGTACGTATGTCAACACTGTACAGAAAATCCGTACATGCGCATAATGTACATACATGTAGTACACATTTGACACATGTATACACAAATTAAAGTGAATGTGGTTCACATCTACAGTATATCTGTACACACTGCACACCTTGTGGTACAAATCTGTACACAAACACACTGAAATTATGTGTAGTACACTACACATCTGTACGTACATACACAGTACACATTGTTGTAGATTTTGTCAAACACTGACTCACCTGCACTTTAGAGGACGATGACTGGAGGGAGGAATGGAGAAGAGGTACAATATGCTCTCTTATTTCAGCTGCAGAGGTTTTCTTGAGAAGTAACTCCATCCGCTGGAGCAATATCAAAGGAATCTACAAAAGTATAGGAACAAATAAAATATATGCATGTAAAAATATACATAGTGAGTGTTGGGCAATAACATATGTATATCCCAAATGATGATTGTCTGTTTTAAAAATGGTGAACATCACGAATATTATGTGGTCGACGAAAACAAGGTAGAATTGCACCTTTCAGATTTTGGTAGCTGTTTGCAACACTGAAAGGCTAGATATCTGGTAAGGATGAGCGTAGCACTACACAATGCAGTTCAAAATCATTTACTAGATCATAATTGGGTCATCACTACCTAAGACTAAGGGATATCCGCCAGAACTACAGTGTATGACTCCTTCTTCAACAGATTTGCACTGGATAGACATGACGTTAGTGGATAACTGATTGATAACAATAGAAATGTGGCTCCAGACAGTACAGTGAAAGCTGTTTAGACAAGACAACAAGACATTACAGAAACAACAAAGTAGCTTGACCTCAATGAGTTCAAAGGATTCCACTACACTTAACTCATTGATGTCCAGTTCTGAGCAATTGCTGATTTCAGAAGAACTCACAAATTAGGCACATAACAGCCTACAACCCAACCCACACACGTACCTGAACAGGATCTTGCATTCTGAACACGGGCACTAGGGTGGGCAGGATGTCTGATGCAAACTCCTGTGAGGTAAGATTCTCGGAAATGACAAAGATAGTGGGGAGGATGAAGGGTATCATCCTCTTGTCCATGAACTCAAGTTTGATTGCTGGCAGAACAAAACTGAGCATAACTCTCTGTAAATGGGCAGAAGATACAAGGAGCACTGGTCACTGGGAACTTGGCAAAAAGAAACTATTAATGTTAACATAATGTAAAACACATATTCAAATATGTACCCATTGTTTGCATACAGGGCATGTTCTATTCTTGGTATCCTTGATGTGATGCACAGAAACATGTCACTAATTTGTTATTCAGGTAGAGTTCAAACAGTACTGGAGACTGTGTGTGTGCATCTTCAGTGCAGGCACTCAGAGGGAATCCGTGCAATACACATTATGTAGCATGTCGGGAAATCAGGGTCGGATATACGTATGCAGACATATCACTATCTATCCACTTATGTACAACATCATGATGACCATGCAACACCATGGGGACGTGAGTGCATGGGAAATGTCAAGATGTTTCTATCTTTGATCTGTTAACCAAATATGCTATACGTATGTTAAGTCATATGTGACAAGCAGCAAAGTCAGTGACAAGTATAGTGTGTGTGTGTGTGTGTGTGTGTGTGTGTGTGTGTGTGTGTGTGCGTGCGTGTAGGCAAATATGTGTGCTTTGCTGATATTTCAATAACCTGATACCACACCAGATACACACACGTTATAGGATCTAGTATCCTGGTAGGGGGGTAGATCCATATCAAAGGAAAAGCTGTTTGACACAAGG
This sequence comes from Chondrilla cf. caribensis, assembly GCA_964020155.1. NCBI lineage: Eukaryota > Metazoa > Porifera > Demospongiae > Chondrillida > Chondrillidae > Chondrilla > Chondrilla cf. caribensis. Next base: position 3,049,735 of record OZ026553.1, read on the forward strand.
TCACCAGATAGGGGTTTCACTGTTAGGTTTGATTGCATGAGAACAAGGCGGAAAGTTAGTACACACATTCGTATCGCATAATCTGTGTATTGAATGTACACATTGAGGGTCAAAGTGACACGGACACATACCTTAGAATAGGGGACTACAATTTTAGGCAACACTTTGAAAAATTGAGATTTTTCCAATTCAGGTTTTTCATACAAATTGTCCAAATACATCAAAGTGGAGACTTGCGGATCAT